>JARJHM010000445.1:0-264182 GCA_033356055.1 Carex pumila
CTAGTCTTTATTATTAGTCGGAACAATAATAATTTAATAGACTAGTATGTAGATTGATTGTGGGTGATCAGGTTTTACGGATCATTGATATGGGATATCCAATGCAATCACATGGATACATGTTTTAATAAACATGGTATTGGACAGACCCGCTATAAAATACTGTATGGATTATTATGTGTCATCAGTTTATTTTATACAATATTTTGTTGAATCCTTAGACTTGAGATCATCATTGATTTCTTCAATGAGGATTATATACTTTAATACTATCAAACATTAGCCTTAACCAGGTAGCTATAAAGGTAGTAATTGGGTATATTATGAATCATATGAAGAAATGTGAGTGATCAAGATGGAATTTATCCCTCTCATGTATTGAGAGTATGATATCTCTGGGCCCCTCTAGAAAGATAGATTGAAAAATGCATGGCCGTGCTATATGGTTGATAGTCAATCATATGAAAGTCAATCTAACTTTGTTATGAGAAATCAAAGATTGTACTGTACAAAGTTGACACATATCCTGCTTTGAGTACAATCAAGATATCAAGTGATAAAGGGATTAACATAAATAATTGTGAGGTAATTGTCGGATATTGACATTCATATAATTTGGGTAGTCATAATGCCCTGCTAGGGACCGCTTATGATTTGTGTGCCAAAAAAATTTTCAGTTCACTGCCAACATTATATGAACCTATTGGGTCACACACAAGAACAAGGTTGAAATCAAATTTTATATATATATATATATTAATTTCAGACAAATGTATTAGATACATTAATATTTGGAATTAGAACAAGTGGGAGACTGTAAGAAATGTTCTACAGGCCAAATAATATGGGCTGAATTAATATATTAAGTCTTATTGGGCTAGGCCCAAATTCTTGATCTAATCTGATCTGATCTGATCTGATCTCAGATCAGATCACGTTTTCTAAAAGGTGCAACCAGATGGTGTGATGAATGGATGCATAAACATTATAAATATACATGCAGCAGTTCGGTTTCAAAAGTTCCAGAAAATTCCATTTCGCACATATCAGAAAACGTAAGAGAAAGAAAGAAAAAAAACGGGGCTTTCAGATTGGTACTAGCATACCAGTTGACTGTTGATTTTGAATCTGTTCGTGTGGATACTGATAGAGGCGTGACTGCTAGGCTGTTGCGTGGATCCGACACGAAAGAAAGGAAACACGAAGGAAAGGAGACACGAAGGAAAGGAAAAGAAGGCTATTGCTAGACTTGAAGTTTCCGCTGCGTGTCTAGTGGTAAAATCTATTTTAATCCTAGGATTAATTTTATACATGGATTCTGGTTTTCGGGTAGTGAACATCTTGAACTGATTCGAATTGTTGCACTATAACCTACCCGAAATCCCAACAAAATCAACACTTTTATCTGAGATGTCGTTCTGTAGATGGATCGAGCGACCGCTTGCAAGTTGAATTAGGACAATTATGGATACAACTCTAAGTAGTAGCTTCATTTGTGCAATTGTATCGAATGCAAAGTTTCTTCTTCCTTTTCTTTTTGTCTAGGACAGGCGACTGTGTTAAGATGTGGATATAGATGAAGGCATTGCTTCCATATATAGTTGAATTTATTAAAAAAATAATTGAAGAGGTTCAGGTTGATTTTGATGAATGAAAGTGTAACGTTCTGCCACGTCAACGTTTTAGTTATTAACATAAATCATTACGAGAGAACATAAAGATTATTATAATATATATATGTAACACTTCATCATGACTAGACATCTTAGAATTAATGTAAAGAAAGTTTAAGCACTTTGTAAAAGAAGAGTTCAAATGAAAAACCAATCTAATATACACACACCTTAAGTTAGGATTGCACACATAGTTATCTATTAGAAAATATCGTAATAAATATTGTAGAAAAATACAAGTATTTCTAAAATAAATGTTTTCTTACCTGACCGCAACAATTAGGACATAAATACTAATCAAACCTATAATTAAAACCTAGATTTGAACTATCCTATTTTTGATAACCTTCTAAATTGAACTTCAGCTGAATTTTTCAGACAGATAGTTGTTAGTATTCTAATCGCAGCTCACCCATAATAATTCGGAATTAAATAAAATTTAATACATAAAAAGCTAACTTCATGATCTAAAACTTTCATGTAGAAGACTATCCCAAATTCTAAGCGTAGGATTCTCCATAAAATTGTAAAGTCAATAAATATTTCAGTTCGGAGACTGTAGACCTTCATCGATCATTTTTATCTTTTCTCCTCACTAGAAATTCCGATTAAGGTGAAACTAATTGCGTTAGAACCGTAACGGAAAAAATTACAACTCTTACATTTTAACCTTCTCCAAATTTCGAACTTAAATTTCTAGTTATTTGAATCTTGAAAGACAAACATTAAAATAAAATTCTGTCATGGGCTCAAATCCGAATTTACAAAATGTTAGTCCACTAAACTCAAGCCCAAAAATCACAAATCCTCTTCTAAACCTAACCCTACCTTTTATAAAGCCCCCTCTCCACAGCCGCGCACCCCCCCTTCTTTTCCCTAACCCTAGCCGCCACAGCACCTTTTCTCTCATTTCGGATCTAAACCCTTTCTGGACCCAAACCGGCCGGGCAACTTCCGAAGAGAACCACCGCCTCTACGTTCGAATTTTGGAGAAGCGATCCACATGAGAGTTGTAGTGCTCGGCAATACGGAACCGTGAGCGCTGGATTCATTCCGATCGGAGTCTCGACTGTTAAGAACCGTTCAAAACAGTGACTGCTGCGCTTACCCTTCCTAAACCCAAACTCCAAGTAATAAGTTTCTTCTATTATTCATATTTTTTTATTTATATATTGAACCTATCTTTACTATAGTACTCTCTTCATATTATTATACCTTTTAAATCATATCAAATAGTATGTTTATTTTTGCTTCAAAGTTTATAAATATATATATCTTAGTTCTTATATATTTTATCTTTATACTTCACCGTTTCAGTGATATTTTAATCTCTGTAGAATATTTAATATAACCATATTAATTTTTACGAAGTGTACTTTAATTATTTTCAACAATGATAATAAAATCGTAATTATTAAAAGGACTTGGTTAAATAAAGTTATGATGCATTATATATGGATTTTCATCTCTGGTTATTAAATAGCTATATTCTAATAATTCTGTCTTTTCATCTCTGATTCTTAAAATGGATTTCCATGTAGGTCTTAAATAGCAAAATATATTAAGTATCATAGAAAAGTATTGTCAAGCAATGTTAAACAGAGTCATGTTTGTAATTTAGGTTTGAATCCCGAAGTGTTAGAAGAGCGGAAGAATGAATAAATTACTACAATAACAGGTGCGGGTTTTCTAGACTTTATAAAACTATTTTACTTTCCTATTGTCATTCAATTGTTTATTATTATTGCATTAGTTAGATTTATATATGTTGTTGTCGAACCATTCGTATGACTTGAGAAGACACAAATAGCTTGCATGAAATGATATGATTCATATATTGACCAATGGACTTGCATGAATAAGATGTGTTGAGCATGGCACGAACTGTGTGATTGAATAAATGTGTTTTTGAAAAAAAACGAATATGGTAATTGAACAGGGGCTAATATGCTTGCATATTGGGATGTATACATTGGGTTTTGTTTCGACTGGACCCCTCGTTAACGTGACTGTAGGCGAAAGCGGTCCTGTCACGGATGTGATTGTAGGCTGACGCGGTCCCTTCACGGACGTGATCGTAGGCGCAAGCGGTCCTTTCACGGACGTGATTATAGGCGGAAGCGGTCCTATCACGCCAAGACCTAGCGGCATATGAATTCACCGTCTAGTGAGGCAAACGAACAAGATTAACAGATTTTTCTTTAAATAAATAAAAGTAAATGAATGAAGTAACAATAGGATATGCATTGCATTGGAAGAAACATACGCACTTGATTTATGTATTTTCATATTTGTGAATATAAGTAAATGTTTTATAAGCTCTAGGCTGAAACTAAATCCCGCACTGAGAGAAGGTTCGATCTCTCACCCGTTTCATTTTTATGTGGGTTCCAGGTAATAAAGCTGAAGGTCTTCAAGCAAGGACAAGAGTGAGACTAAGCGGGAAGGCTTATGGTTAATAAATTGCCACATGTTGTTTAGTTTTGTTTTCATGATTCAATAATTGATACATTGAGTCGGCATGGCACTGTTGTGTTGATAGCCATGTCGGTCGTGATCATTTGTTTAACTCTTTTACTTATGAAATAAATGTGGCTTTATTAATATTTTTATTGATAATGTATGTGATGTGCACACGCTTTACATAGAAATACGTGGCGAGTTGTCTCGGGGTGTGACAGAAAGTTTGACCAAATACGTGGTGGTTTTTAAGAGGACATTTTCTACGCACCTCACAAAATATTTGACATGGTCTATGCATGCAGTACTGCCCTCCATGTTTGAATGAGATATTTTTTCCTCAAAAAAAGAAGAGATATTATTAATTAGTTGTTGAACTTGGTCTCATTTTGTGGAACTACACACTTGCGACAATTATTATGGATAATATAATACGAAATATTACGGTTTGTTGGCGTATTTTGTGCTACACGCCTGAGACAATTACGGTTCGCTGGCGGGGCCCAGGTGTTTTAATATACTGAGCATAACTTGCTAGGTGAAACCGTGGATATTTTCTTTAAATAAACTGAGTTGTTGCTCGGGAACCAGAGAAAATGAGACAGAAGCTCTGAATTGAATTTCTACAATTGCTGGTTCTTTTATTTAATGTAACTTTGCCATAGAGCCTTTCAATTAATTATCTATCTAACAAGTAACAAAAATGGGCTTCATCTAAAATCTGTTTAGGCCAAGCCCAATCTTACAAATTAGAATAAAACAGGCCTTGTTACGGCATGGCTTCAAGCAACATAGTAATATGAGAATGGATAGTACCAATGCCCAGAAAATAAACAAGTAGACTTTTTGAACCACAGTTACTATGAGTAAAATTAAAATGAGCTTAATTTCATCAATTAGATTTGCTTTTTTAATTTATAATTACATTTAATCTATTTCAAATGATAAAAATTTCAACTTTTGATCTTCATTTTTTTTACGAGCCAATCATTTATGTTTTAAATTTTATTTTAATTTTGTTTAGGATAGTAACATTTTTTTTAAACAAACATATTGAGTACAAAAGATCATATTCCAGTTGTTCATTAGTCAAGCTGGATTTGATTTTTTATTTTTTATTTTATTTTTTTTCAAGGTTAGATGCCGTTGCTATGCTGTTTTTTTATTTTATTTGAGAAGATGGAAGTGTTACACTTAATGCACCTCTAATTGATCAAAAACTGAAAATAAATTGCAATTGAAAGTAAATAGATGAGTTTAGAGAAATTTGACATGCGGGATGTTAACGGAGTTCGGCAAAACAAAGGCCTACGTCTCCGGGGCTTCGCAACCTTGAGTGGTGCGCCTTTCTATTACCCAATACGAAAAGATTACAACTTGTGAACCGTTGAGCCCTTACACACCAAGCGGGAAGTCAAACGGCCAACTCAAAGAGATGAGAACAAGGTCTCGATTGTCTAGAACACAAGAGAAACACTCAATAGATCACTCTAACCTAATCTAGATCAAGATTAGTGAAGTAGGTTTGAGGTTGCTTGAGGGATTTTGAAGTTTTAAGCTCTCACAACAATGGAGTAGGCTAAGCTCTCAGAAAATCGCTTTTGAAATGATTAGGGTCGGCTGTGATGATTTGAAAGTGATCATTTCAGTCTATTTATAGTGGCAGCTCAAAAATGAGCTGTTTGACATAAAACGTTACCAACGTTTTATTAAACGTTACAACGTTTTATTCAAATGCGATTTTAGGGTTTTAAATCTCTGACAGCTTAGTAAAACGTTACCAACATTTTATAAAACGTTACAACGTTTTAACCTGTAAAAAACTTGATCAAAATAGAAGTTATTTGAAGCTTAATTATTCCTGAAACGTTGCAACGTTTTATAAAACGTTACAACGTTTCATGTTGGTACAGTTCAGCTGTGCTTCAGCAGTTCTAAAGCTATTAATCGTTACAACGTTTGTATAATGTTATAACTTGATTCTTCTTTTGATCAGTTTGTTGCTACTGATTATTATAAAACGTTACCAACGTTTTGAAAACGTTCATAACGTTTTATCCCAATTTAATCAACCTCAAACATACTTTACCAAGCTTTTGATTTTACAATTTGTATTCTTGATAAAAGTCTTCGTGATTTCTTTAGTCCAAGCATGTTATACTGCAGTTCTTACTCTTCTTGGACCTACATAATCTCAAAATAGAAGAAATCGTAAAATTCAATAATTATATGTTTTTGCAAATTAGTCAAATAAACGTAAAAGATTATTGTACGAACAACAGGAAGTTCCATATTCGGTAATTTGAAAAACCACACCAAAATAAATTTTGTTCATTAAGCGAATTAAAAAATTAACAAACATATTGAGTGCAAAAGATCATATTCCAGTTGTTCATTAGGCAAGCTGGATTTGATTTTTTTTTTTTTTGAAGGTTAGGTGGAGTTGCTATGGGGTTTTTTTTTAATTTTTTATTATTATTATTATTTTATTTTTTTGAGAAGATAGAAGTTCCATATTCGTTTTCGTACTCTTTCATTATGATTTTTTCTATGTTTAGAGCTTTTTACTATTAACTACATTTAGAACCATAAACGAAACACTGTAATATGTAATATATATATGTACTTATCAGAGCCAAAAACGTGTGATCAAAGTTCTCCTACAATATATACAACATCTATTTGCAGGAGACATATAAAACAAAAAAAAAATTATTTGAGTACGTATTATCAAAATTCGATCCCACACCCCATTTAGAGAAATTATAAACTATGCATGGTCTTCACTGATTATACGGTTCCCACTAATTATTATTCAAAAATCCCTATAGCACTCTTCGTTTATGGCCTCCACTTTTTCAGTGCCTGCACTCGTCCTCACATCAACTTTGATAGATATAAATACTTTAAATATAAAATATTAAAACTTGAAATATAAAATATTAATACTTTGATGTGTAACTTATTATGATCAACCATTTTCTAGTCTTCTAATCGTCATCGCATCAATCTTCCTCTAATGAAGTAGTTGGGACCTCATATTATTGCATCAACTTTTTCCAATTATCTTAATCTTCCTCTATCAAAAATAATTGACCACATAAGTATAAATATTTCAGTGCATAGGTATAAATACTTGCAATATTTTATATTAATAATTTTATACGTCATCTAGTGTCATATGTAAAAAATACTTGTAAGTATATGTATAAATAATTACATAATGAGATATAAATACTTGTGTGAATTCAATGCTGGAGTTTTTACAGTCCTCCTAAATAGTTATGGTAGCTATGATACGAATACAATACAAATATTGTAGCACGGGTACTGTTATTAGCTCCATAAAAAAAATGAGGCAACAAAATTTGAAATTGACATGGTCTCTCCTTATTGCTTGCACCCGTATGATAATCCAGGAATGATGTTGATTACATGCACTCCGAAAGGCGATAATTATTCCACATGGAAGAGGCTATGCCTATGGAGAATGCTTTATATGCCAAAAACAGATATATATGGTTTCGTTGATGGCACAAATTCAAAACTGAATGCACCAATCATTGAAGTTCATGCCTCGATTAAGTATAATTTCATGGTGATATCATGAATCTTCAATGCATTCCACAAAGACCTTAATTTACGATAGCGTGGCATACATGAAAACTGCATATGAACTGTGGACAAATCTTGAGGAGCAGTTCTCACAAGTTAATGCACCTCATGTAAGATCATCTCTCTATACTTGTTTTTTTTATTAAATTATTCGGATCCAGTGTGCCATTAATTCTACGTACAGCTTGTAGTTCCAACAAAATCTAAGTCGAGCTTTGTATTCTTTTTGTCAAGAAGAAATGTAGCGGTACATTGCATTAGATAGAACTCCAAATTACATAAAATAATAGCTATTTCTGTAAATTTCCATAACTAACATTTTTGCTATATCATCCAGTGAAAATCCAGGCCAATTCCTCCTGATAATTCATCGGAACTGGAAATCACCTTTTCACTGGATAATCCAATTCCTCCAGCTCCGTTAGATTATTCTCACAATTAATCCATTCTTTTGAAAATCTTGACAGCGACTGCCAAGGTGCTCTCTCTCATTTTTGGTCAAAAAGAGCTCTGGATGAGCAGTCTGAGTCTTCTTTTATTCTCTTTTCGAATTATGTATTTTAGTTAACAAAATAGTTTATTAGGAAATAGTTAATTAGTTTAGAATGATTGAGCGGTCTAATTTGTTCACACCAGCCACCTCTTTATACGCAGACAGAGCCAAGATCACGCAGGCGGATGACGACGACGACGATAGAGATACTCCTCTTTCCAGACGACCTCAGCGCGCGTGATATTTGTTTCCCGGGCTGATTCATGCATTCAGACTATCCTTAGAGCTCTTTTATTTATTTTATTTGGCATTTTTCACCTATTTTATTTTGGATATTTTCTTATAGATGTTAGTCTAGTATGTGGCTTTATTCTATTCCAACTATTCTACATCTTATTTTCATTATAACAACCACTAGTATCAGAATAAGTTTATTTTCATTATAACTATTTTATTTTGGAAAATAAGCAATCAGGATCGGTTATATAAGTCTATTAGTATCAGAATATAACCGATCTTGATGAAGACGATACTGATACTATCAAGATCAGTTTCATATTTTTTAACTAACCGATCTTAATAAGTATTATCTCGATCAGTTATATATCAGAACCGATCCAGATAACACCCTATCAAGATCAGTTATACATAAAAACCGATCTTGATAGTTCAAAATATAATAATACAAAAATTCCCAAAATTATATCAAGATCAGTTTTGTATAAAAACCGATCCAGATAGTAGTATCTGGATCGGTTTTATATATAGAACTGATCTTGATATAATTTTATATGATTTTTTATTTTTAATTAGTTTTCTAGATTGGTTTCTTAAACAGAACCGATCCTGATGTTTTGTTGAATCTAAAATATAAAATTTAATTTAATATGCCAGATTCCATATATATATATTGGCCTAATATGCTACAGATACAAATCAAATAGAAATATTGAAATAGATATGCATACAAACATACACATCCTAAGTTAAACATCATACACATCGTAAGTTAAACATCATATGTTGGGTTTCGGATATCACTTTTAGGGTTTCGCGGTAACCAAAACTCGTTTAGGCTTAAGGTGCGGAATGACTGTAGAACAAAAATTTCTAAGGCCAACTTAAGCTCAGGATTAAACAGGGTATGTCAGGAAACTTTCCAAGGCGGTCCACCTTCAGTATTCCTTTGGCATCAAAACCCAATTTAATCCTTTTACAGATCTACTCCATGATTGATTTCTAAAACTTTAATCTACTTACCAATTAAATAGATTAATATAACATATTTATACCTTGTTTCCAAATCACAGTTGGAATGCAGACCGAGCGTGTAGAGCTACATCACGGAAGGAATCGACTCGTCTCGGAGCATCAGACGTCTGATGCCTCTATCGGTTATCCACCAGGACTAACCAGAGAGCAGTTAATTTCTTCTGCCAGAAATACCGTAAACCGCAGAATTCTGCAAAAACACTATTCACAGGGAAAAGACGAAAACCCGTAAACACGAATTTTTGGTTACTCAGTTTAATCAATGAGCAAAACTGAAATACCGCGAAATTCGATAAAACACTTTTCATCAACCCCGTAAATATACTCCACAACAACCCGCAAGATTATACGTCAACTACGTATAACTTTCTTTTCTCAACCGAAACACTATTTGGGAGAGAAACCGAGAAAGAGAGAAAATACTGATTCGATTATGCACAAAACGATACAAGTGAATTAGTATTTTAATCCTCTCATGCACCCCTCTATTTATAGCCTCTAAAATGGTGTGAAAATACCAAAATACCCCTATGACAAGGCATGCCACCTAGGGGGGGTGAGGTGTCATGTGGATAAGATCGATGACGTGTCATCTGGATATGATCGATGACATGTTATGCGGATAAGCACGAATCTGAAAAGACCCGAATGCCCTCGGCCCGAACACAAATAATGCTCGTATAATTATTCTGAACAATTATATTTCTTGCGGTTGTTTGTTTCGGTATCGATGACATGTCATCTGGATAGGATCGATGACATGTCATGCGGATAAGAACGAATCTGAAAACACCCGAATGCCCTCGGTCTGAACACAAATAATATTCGTATAATTATTCTGAACAATTATATATATATTTTTCTTGCAGTTGTTGTTTCAGTAATTTATACAACGTGTCCTGCACATTTATAAATTAACCGGTTAACTTTTATACAACGTGTCACACACGTTTATAAATTAACCAATATTTTTGCTTGTTATTTTTACATAACATTTATAATTTAATTATAACACGTATAATTAATTATAACCATCTTACTATTGATCATAACCAATTTATAATCAATCATAGTAAGATTCTCCGATTAACTCCTATATGGTGTGACCCAATAGGATCTGTGTTATATTGGTAAATAGAGTTAAAATTGTTTTAACTTCTATAATCATGAGCGGCATATGGCAACACGTCATGACCATCCAATTACACAGATGATGCTGTACAGTACAATATCACGATCCAGTAAACAATTTACTCGTGTTAATTCTTTTGTCTCATAGCTATCAGATTAGTTTCAAGGTAGATGTGTGTCATCCTTGTAAACTTAATCTTTTCTTGATCTTGAGCAGATTATCAAATATGATTACTCCTGTAATCATACCGCACGCTGATAATCTTACTCTATCAAGGGGCCCAGTGATGCTATAGCTCGTATAGAGATACGAGGGACAATAGTAATTTTGGTAAACCATCACTACCTCAACTAAGCCATGTATACCGAAGAGCTACCGTTATAACTGCATTTTACCGACAGCGTTTGATAACAATCACAGATATACATTTCTTAGTAGGAAAGATGAATACCTCATAATTTAGAACTTAACACTGAATGAAAGCATTAATGACACGAACACAATTCCATATAATGTTTTATTCGGGGTATGTCAAATATCATGTTCCTGGAACATATATCTATGTGATTAAAATGACATCTCGTGTCAGGTGGTTTGTAAAACTTAACCATCTTTTAATCCACATACTAACCTTATAGCGGCAATTAGTGTTCCTGCTAATTACCTTGGTCAGTGACCTTTTAAAATTAAGAGTATATATCATCTATATTATAGAGTTTCACAATTTCAGTCATGAACTCGAAATGATCCATAAATGCAATAATACTCAAGGCAACAAAATGATATTAATCATCCAATTCATTAACAAAGCTTTATGATAAATTATCGTATTATTGACTTCTAGATTATTACAAACTAACATCATACACATCCTAAATTATTACAAACAATTCATGTTCATGCAAATTAAAATTACACAACACATCCTAAATTATTGTTGTACTTCTTGTTGACTTTACCTCATTTAGAAAATATTGAACTCACATTTTTCGTAAGTTGCTCAAGCGTTGCACAGTATGTTTAACGGGAATGTTCTGCATTTTTTAAAAGATGAAAGAGCATTCACAATTATTTATATTTGAAGCAACAATTAATATTTAATTACTTTTTGAAAGTATATAAATGCATACCTTTAAGTTTGGAAAAGAATCCATGTGTTCGTTTATTATGTCTTTCACGAGCAACATGACATAATATGCACATTTCCAGCTGGCAGGTTGTTGTGGGCAATATATAACAAGTTTGAGAATATTAAAATGTATATGGTAATGAGCATTCAACTAGCTTTTATTTCTAGATGTTAACTTTTTTTTGCATCTAGGTCCCTATAATCATATATCTCAATAGGAACTATTACCTTGCAATCGTTATGAATCTTTAAAGAAGTTTCCATTACCCTGACGAAGACACTGTTGAAATATGAACACATTGAACAATCAGTACTTACGAGAGATATTAAAAATGATAAAAAAATCTAATGCATTCTAGACAAGCATAAAATTTCAGAAGGCACTTATTCCTCAACCGCAGCAGTGATCATTATCATTTTTTTACTCTTCTTGTCGGAATCGTACACGTACAATGCACTTTCTCTTGGCATAAGCATAGCCAATATCCAATGATTTCTGCATGTTAGGTTTGTAGCATGTCATATTCTATAATTTATATGAATAGAAAGAAATATAATGAAATTAGAATATATATATATATATATATATATAACACTAACGTACATCTGATGATAAGGTATAAAAATCAATCTCTTGTCCCGATTTGCTTTGAGTGCTTCCCCTATGTATCGAAGAACACCTCCTCGGTCATCATTCAACATGTTGGCATTCGTTCTCTCGGGGTTCATGAAACCAACATGCTCATCGGGAAACTTCTCCTTGATGAATTTGTGCCAATACCTAAAATAGAAAAAAGAGATACAGGTGTTCTTAATTTTGTGAAATTAGAATTAAAAATACTAAATTATGTAATTATTACAAATATTAACTCACAGCATCCAGATCTGAATTACTGGTACAGTGAGCCACTCCGATGGTGCGAGCAAGGTCGCATAATCATCTGCATAAACGGATATCGGGTCTGGTGAACATAAAAGATCAAGTGGCGGATCAATTGTGAATGGACTGTCATCTAGCTCCGAAAACGGATCATGCAGATGCTTGAATGTTCGTCCCAGCTTGTCAAAATTGATTTGATCAAACGCCTTGCAGTTACTCGTTGCTTTCTCACCTACAGGAACCTGTACCTCTTTGCGTGGTTTCTTCAAAGTTTAGTAATAAATTGAAATAAAATCCATAATCAATTATAACTATGTCATATATATATATATACAAATTAAGAAGTATAAGAAGTTAGTAATAATATACCTCATCTAGATCTGAACCGACTACTATCATGGACATCGGCCATGCAGTGAAACTACCGAGGACGGATGCAAGGGTTAACTGCTCATCATTTGGTACAGGTAAGGGGAGCTCTAGAAAGTCCGCATCTTTAACACCATCCACCGTTACTCTTGCATGGTCGGGCGGCATCGGCCTGTTGTGAATTGTTCCACCGGGTACAACTGGAGCATGAATTGTCCCTGTGACCACTATACGAGTATTCTCATTTACATTCGCCAGAAGTATGCAGCCGAGTTCTGTCTCCTGTACAAGTATATGATTTTACTCGAATAAAATTAATCCGAATATATATGAAACCAAAGCATAGACCAACTGATTTAAATCTGAAGTTGCATTACCTCAGTAAACTAGGAGAGATTTGCATACTGTTTGACTGATTGGGAGCTGCTCCGAATGATTGTTGGAGTACACGTCTTTTCTGGTTCGCCAATCGCCTGCCGAAGCATAATTGCAAGTTCAGCTTTCATTTCTTGCTTTATTTCTTGCCATAATCTGTCCTCCATTCCTCTTACCCTCTCCTCCACTCTTTGATCCACTCTCGCGTTAATTTCTTCTTCGGTCGTCTTCTTAGTGCGTCTCCTCCTTATGGAGCCCTTTCTGAATGTTTTTGTCATTGGAACCATACCTCCCACTCCTCTCACCCTCCCAGGATGTTCCGGATTTGGCCGAGATTTTCCTAAAACATCGTCGTATCGTTCCACGGTCAACTGGCCTTGTTTGAAAGCTGCTTCTTGTTCTTCCTGAAATGACGACATGCAAGTTATAACATTATAATTTAAAGCTGAATTTCAATGAATAATAATATCTAAATACTCACAATTATGTTGATGACCGGTAAGTATGTTTTTGGATAAAAACGTTCGTTGGTCTCGTCCGAGAGCTTCTGCCTTGCTAATTTCCATGTGACGTGCCTATACTCAATCGACAAATCAACCAACTCGTCCGGTGTCCATGCAGTACTAGTTGACCCTTGAGAAGACGGGTCACTAGATGCTTTCTCGTCTGCAATTGCCTACATAGCAATTTTAAGTCTATTCTGAAAATCCTCACCATTGTAACCTCTAGATCCCAAGAAATGCGAATACTTGTTGTGTGCCTAATTCTCTGTCCCAATCTGGCTAGCAACCTTCAATTTGAACAAATAAACAATTTGCCTTAATTATAAAAAAAATGAATTCTATACTAGTGATAACGTAGGTGGTACATAGAAATAAACATACATCAAAATCCAGCGTCATTCGATACTCGACAAATTCTTCCCAGTCTTGTTCTTCAATCTGAAGTTTATCAAAATCGGGCGTCTCACCATCGCGCCACACTTTAGTCAAATAGGTTCTCCACTTCCGGTGACAAGTAGCCATTCTCTGATAATAATATCTCCTCACCTTTTCGTCTTCGACTATGCCCCAGTTCACCTTAATTCCAGATATAAATCAAAATTTAGATCTAAACTAATCAAATATTTTTAATGAAATTAGTACCATGTTATTTACCTTAAGTATTTCCCATATTTTTTGCTTGTAGTCATCTGGAACATTTTTCCATCGATGGAACCTTATAGGAATATTCCTTCGTACCAGTATTCCAAATTCCATTGGAAAACTCGTTGTATCTTGATTAACCACCGGCCTGTGAAATTTGTCAAGTTCCAGTGCTTTGCCTTTCTCGTTAAACTTCTCTTTAATTTTGTTAGGGCCTCTTCCTCGTTTCTTATCCGCGAATGGCTCACCGTCACCTCCCATATCTGTTCTTTTTTCCAAAAAAGTAATAAGTATTACAAATTGTAACACTTGTTAGGTCTTTTTGATATGATATTCATCACCATAAATCAAACCCCACATAATGTAAATCAAACCCGAGCATAACCGAATTGAAAAAACTGCTTTTATATTTTGATCCATTAATAATGTAAAGCATCATGACCGACAGATCAAAAGTATTAAGTTGCAAATTACTTTAAAGCATGTATTGGTACAGACCAGTACCAGTTTGGACATAATTTAGTATATGTACCTATGTATTTTCTTTCTAAAAGAATTATTTTAGAAATATCCAATATAATCCCACCAACATCAATCTAGTACAATAAATAAATAAAATTTGGTGTACAATTCATGCTTGCATCAGAGATATAGAATAAAATTCTGAATTTTGTCCAATATGATTTCCTTGTGATTGGCTATGAAAATCCTGAAAATCAACTTTTCTCATTTATTGACATTTGAAACATGCATATGTTACTACTCACAGAAGCTTACATGTATATGTATTTAATACACATATAGTAGATAGTATCCATATAGACAACTAGAACATTATAAATTTTTCTTAAATTAATATTTACTTAAATTACAACAAATTAAGCCATTCATGAATATATTTTCAAGAATTCAATTTAAACACAAGATTTAGATTTTCACATACCGAATTGCACATAAAACCCCACATAATGCATAACCGAATTGAAATGTAAATCAAACTCTACTTGCATCTAAGAAATGTAAATCAAACCCCACATAAAACCATCAACATTACACACAATGCATAACCGAATTGAAAACCCAACAATTTAGTAATTCACTTGAATCGGGAAAATCAACAACCCGAGCTCAAGAAATCAAATACTACAATAAACATAATCAAGCACAAATCAATCAAGAAGAGCAAGAGAGTTACCCGATAAAAGAGAGATGGTCCGAATAGAGAGAAGAGGGCCCCACAGCGGCTAGGGTTAAGAGGCGACGGCAGGGGCAGCGGCTCGGGTACGGTTTAGGGTTTAGGGTTGGGCACGGTAAAGAGGAGACGGTAGGGGCAGGGTCTCGGCACAGCGGGGGAGGGGGGGGTGGGGAAGGGAACGGAGGGGTAGCGGCTGGGTTCGGTGGCAACGGCAAGGATTCGGCGGCAAGGAGGAAGGAGAGAAAGAGAGAAAGGGAGAAAGAGAGAGAGTATGAGAGTAAGAGTTATGTTTTTGAAAACTAAAAAATTAGGCTAAGTAATCAGACACGCAAAACTCAAATTAACATATCAAGATCGGTTCCTTAGCTAAAAACCGATCCAGATAAATATCAGGATCGATTTTAAGCTAAAAAACCCGATCTTGATATATATTCACGATTTTTTTAATTTTAAAGTTTCTGGATCGGTTATTTCATAAAAAACTGATCCAAATTGTTTTTTTTTGTCAGATTTTCTTATAATCTAATGAAAACTAAAATGAAAAGTTTCAAAAAATTATCAAATAAAATTTCTTATAAATTTTGTAAAGGTAAATTACAGAAGAATGATTAAAATATTAAGGTTGTCAATTACATTTATAAATAAAGTTGAAATAAATTCAAAGATGATATAATTTGACAAATATTTTCTCACAAGTAACCTAGTTGAAGGGTTTTAATTGGAATAATGTATGAAAATAATATAACACAAAAATAAAATAGAGTTATTTTATTTTTAGACATTACATATGTAAATTTGTAAAAAAAAAACATCAGGATCGGTTTTCCTTGGAAAAACCGATCCAGATAGTTATCTGGATCGATTTTTACAAGGAAACCGATCCTGATTGTTTTTTTTTCTTTTTTTAAATTTTGTAAACAACATTTCTTATGAAAGAATTTTTTTTTATTTATGAAATAAAATGTCTTATAATTTTGTAAAGGTAAATTACATAAGAATGATTAAAATGTTAAGGTTGTCAATTACATTTATAAATAAAGTTGAAATAAATTCAAAGACTATATAATTTGACAAATATTTTCTCACAAGTAACCTAGTTGAAGGGTTTTAATTGGAATAATGTATGAAAATAATATAACACAAAAATAAAACAGAGTTATTTTATTTTTAGACATTACATATGTAAATTTGTAAAAGAAAAAACATCAAGATCAGTTTTCCTCGGAAAAGCCGATCCAGATAGTTATTTGGATGGGTTTTTACAAGGAAACCGATCCTGATTTTTTTTTTATATAAATTTTGTAAATAACAATTCTTATGAAAGAATTTATTTTTATTTATGAAATAAAATTTCTTATAAATTTTGTAAAGGTAAATTACATAAGAATGATTAAAATGTTAAGGTTGTCAATTACATTTATAAATAAAGTTGAAATAAATTTAAAGATGATATAATTTGACAAATATTTTCTCACAAGTAACCTAGTTGAAGGGTTTTAATTGGAATAATGTATGAAAATAATATAACACAAAAACAAAACAGAGTTATTTTATTTTTAGACATTACATATGTAAATTTGTTAAAAAAAAACATCAGGATCGGTTTTCCTTGGAAAAACCGATCCAGATAGTTATCTGGATCGGTTTTTACAAGGAAACCGATCCTGATTATTTTTTTTTTTTTTAAATTTTGTAAACAACATTTCTTATAAAAGAATTTATTTTTATTTATGAAATAAAATTTCTGATAAATTTTGTAAAGGTAAAATACATATAAATAATTAAAATATGAAGATTTTTCAAACAATTCATAAATAAAGTTGAAATAAATTCAAAGACTATAATTTGCTGATTTTTTTCTCACAAGTAACTTAGTTGAAGGGTTTTAATTATAATAATGTATGAAAATAATATAACACAAAAACAAAACAGAGTTATTTTATTTTTAGACATTACATATGTAAATTTGTAAAAAAAAAAAACATCAAGATCGGTTTTCTTTGGAAAAACCGATCCAGATAGTCATCTGGATCGGTTTTTACAAGGAAACCGATCCTGATCGTTTTTTTTTTTATAAATTTTGTAAATAACATTTCTCATGAAAGAATTTATTTTTATTTATGAAATAAAATTTCTTATAAATTTTATAAAAGTAAAATACATATAAATGATTAAAATATTAAGATTTTTCAAATAAATTCTTATATATTGTTTTAATAATTTTTTTTAAATATGGATGTGTATTATATTTGATAAATTATTTTAGTAAATTATATTAGTATATAATCTTACAAGTTGTTTTAGAAAATGACTAATTCTTATACATAATTTAAAAATTAATTATAAGATGAAATAAAATAATAAAATAAAAAGACAATAAAAATTAAAAAATAAGCTAATAAATTTACATATAACATGAAAAGAAATAAATTACATAAATTGAAAATTAACTTGCATGCTTCTCATTGTCTACTGTTTCAATGCATCCTGAAAAAAAAACAAAAATTCCTTAAGTCAGCAATATTAAAGAATAGTATCACGTAAAGCTTTTTATATTTTTATATCTGGACATACCAATAAGTTTCTAGGGATTGTTGCCAGTGGGAACTTCTTCAATCCATTCTCCTTCATTATGATCGTTGCGCGTGTGACTTGTTTCGTTATCCTCACCGGTTGGTAAAGATGCCATGCCAGTGGAAAATGGTGGTATCTCATCAAAATGATCGTACGCTTCTTCGTCTTCCACATTATCAATCCCGATGATACGTCTTTTACCAGAGAGGACAACATGTCTTGAACGATCGGCCGGATCAGTTACGTAAAACACTTGCGTGGCTTGTCTTGCAAGTATAAATTGATCATCCTTGTATCCAGCCTTACTGAAATCCACCAAAATGAAACCATCTTCGTCGACTTTAACCCCCCTACAGTTATCAACCCATTTACACATAAATAACGGGATGTTAAATTTTCTGTAATCTAGCTCCCAAATTTCTTCAACAAACCCGTAATATGACATTGATGCATGCGATGGTCCGGCACCTTTAGGATTTGACAAATCACTTGAAACGGCTACTAACGTCACTCCACTGTTTTGCATGGTACTCTTTGAATCTTGATTTCTTGTGTAAAATGTGTACTAGTTGATGTCATATCCTTGGAAGGTCCTAACGACATGGACTGGACCAAGCGCCAACAATTTGACAGTTTCTTTAATGTTTTCTCCCTCTGGAGCTTCCATGACTCTACGTGTAAACCATCCTTCAAACTTTTTATTGTGTTTGCCGATTAACCACTTGTCAGATTTCTTGGGATTCTGTTGCCGCAAGAGAGTCATATGCTCATCGCAAAAAGGATGAACGTCAGTGAGGTGTTGCAAAACATGGAAATGTGCAAGTGACATCGTTGTCCTATCGGGCTCGAATAATTTTGCACCGATTGTGCCTACCCCGTGAAGTCTACCCTCGTACCGAGATTTAGGGATGCCAATAGTTTTCGCATCGTCCATGTAATTAGTACAAAACTCAATAACCTCTTCAGCAGCATAAGCTCTTACAATGCTGCCCTCAAGCCGATATCGATTCCTCACATATGCCTTTAACAAGCCCATATATCTCTCGAACGGATACATGTACCGCAAGAAGACAGGTCCACACATCTTAATTTCTCTAATTAGGTGAACAATTAAATGAACCATGATATCAAAAAAGGACAGCGGAAAATACATTTCAAGATGACAAAGAGTGACAACAACCTTCTTGTGCAGAGCATCTAGAGTATCAAGATCATTTACTTTACAATAGATGACGTTAAAGAAAAAGCAAAGCTTCGTGATGGTCTGCCTAACACACTTTGGCAATATGCCCCGAAATGCAACAGGAAGAAGCTGTGTCATTAAAACATGACAGTCGTGAGACTTCATTCCTGTCAATTTTAAATCTTCCAGTGAAACTAGGTTTTTAAAATTCAAAGAATATCCAGATGGAACTTTGACACTATGAAGGCATTCCAATAAGCTTTTTTTTCTCTGCTTTCGACAACGTATGCATTGCGGGTTTTAAATATATACAAGTTTTCCCATTTTCTCTTTCTTTCTCTGTTGGTTGTAGATCCGACCGTATGTTCAAGAATTGCATGTCTTTCTGAGCATTGATACCGTCCTTAGTCTTACCCGAAATATTCAATAATGTTTCAACTAAGCTATCACACACATTTTTAACTACATGCATGGCATCGATACAGTGTCAAACATCTAAGTGCTGCCAGTATGGTAAATCCCAGAATATTGACATCTTCTTCCAACTATTTTTCGGAGCCTCTTTCTTTCTCACCACCTTCTTTTTAAAGTTACCTAATTGAACTTTTAAATCTTTTACTCGCGAATAAACTTTCTTACCGGTCAACGGATAATTTGCTCTGGTATTCTCCGTCTTTCCATTGAATTCTTTCTTTCTCTTTCGGTGTGCGTGGTTGGCAGGAAGAAATCTACGATGACCCATGTACACGTTCTTAGAGGAGTTAGGTAGCCATACATCAACTGTATCGTCTAGGCAAACAGGGCACGCTTTCTCTCCTTTGACACTGTAACCCGACAAATTTCCATAAGCCGGAAAATCATTAATGGTGTAGAAAAGCATGGCCCGTAAAGTGAATTTCTCTTTCCTATATGCATCTAATATTTGCACTCCGGGTTGCCATAGTTCTTTTAAATCCTCAATCAATGGTGCTAGATACACATCTATGTCGTTCCCGGGCTGTTTGGGTCCTGATATGAACAAGGTCAACATGATGTATTTGCGCTTCATACATAACCAAGGCGGAAGATTATAAATGCACAATACAACTGGCCAACTGCTATGCTTGCTGCTCATGCTACTATGTGGATTTATTCCATCTGCACTCAGCCCAAGCCTTAGATTTCAAGAGTCACATCTGAATTCAAGAAATTCTCTGTCAATATTTCTCCACTGAGGAGAATTAGCGGGGTGCCGTAATTTCCCATCTTTCTTTCGGTTTTCAGCATGCCAACGCACTAATTTCGCATCTTTAGCATTTGAGAACAAACGTTTGAATCTCGATTTTACGAGGATGTACCACAATGCTTTTGCAGGAGGTCCTTTATTCAGTTTACAATAATCACTTTTATCACTGGCAATCTGCTTTGATTTGTAACGTGATGCACCACATTTTGGACACTCGTGAAGGTCTTCATACTCATTTTGATATAATATACAATAATTAGGACAAGTGTGTATTCTTTGAACTTCTAAATCCACTGGGCACAATATTTTCTTCGCTTCATAAACATTAGGTGGTATCTTGTTTCCATCCGGAAGCATTTCTTTCAAAATTTGTAATAACTCAGTAAAACTTCTATCACTCCAATCGTTAGATGCTTTAAGGTTATATAATTTTAATACACTTTTCAATTTTAAAAATTTCGAATAAGCAGGATACAATTCCTTATTAGAATCTTCGTACAAATTCTCAAATAAACAATACTGCTTATCATTATCAAAATCCTCTTCTAAATCACGTAACATTTGATCAAAATTATCACATCTATCTACCACCATATCATCATTTTCTTCGGTATGGTATTCCTGATGCTGGGTACGAGTGCCTATGTCGGTTTCCATCCCACGGAGATTATTCCCGTCGTTATCACCAGTATGCTATTCCTGATGCTCAGTACCAGTACCTATGTCGGTTGACAAACTCTCACCGTGACATAACCAACACTTATATCCTTGCTTGAATCCACGACAGATTAAATGGTTCCTCACTTGGTTCGGGTTGGAAAATTTTTGACCATTGTTACAATCCAGACAAGGACATGACATCAGCTTACTCCCCTTGCTCGCCATATCTTCCATAGCAACTTTGATAAATTCCTCGACACCTGTATTATATTCATCAGATAGACATGATGCTTCGTACATCCAATTTCGGTCCATCTGCAATTATAATAAAACCCAATTAATTAAGAAAAAAATTGGGGTACTCAATTCTGTTCACAATAGGGCTTACATGGGGGCCGAGTTACCATCGTATCCCACTCTGTGAATACTTTGTCTCAGTAGTGACCACATGTTAGTCGTGTTTTAGCATTTAAGAAAATTTCGGCAGCATTTCCCCCTAGTTCCCCGAATACTCGGGGAACTAGGGGGAAATGCTGCCGAAATTTTCTTAAATGCTAAAACACGAATAACATGTGACCACATCCTAAAGGAGACAAAGTATTCACATAGCAGTCCCAAAATGGGGGACTCTTCAAAATTAATCCCTAATGGATTAATTTTGAACGGGTATCATGACCTAAAGGCATTAATCATGTAGTTGTGGCTCGTAAGACAATACTCTAGCTACATACCTAAGCTAATATAAATACATCGATCTATGTACGTACTCTAGCTGTACACTCTTACCAAAAAAACACATTAATGCACAAAACTAATTAAACATGAGTTATAGGTTAAGTTGTAGTACTTACAACTTTTTTTGGGATGCCGGATCGAGTGAGATTAAGATCACTGCACCAAATCTCTCAATAATATCCAATCTACATAATTAAACCGAAAAATCGAAACCTAATTAAGAGATGCATGTACATATATAACATATATGCTATATATCATGCATATATACAAGTTGAAATAAAAAAAAATGCTCAAATAGCATATATATATAGCAAACTCAAAAGCGTGTGTATGCAAATCTTGAAATAAGAAAAGGTACGTATTCAAACTTATAAAGAAAATCTCCACATATAAATAATATGTAGGTCATATATATAATATATTTGCTCATAAATTACACATATAGCATAAGTAAGGCTTGGGTGCTATGGATAGCATAGAGGGCTATCGTGCTACGGCTCACTATTCGATTTTTTAAAATCCAAACGGTAGATCCGAACTGTTCATCTTGTTATTCATATTAATATGTGTTTGGAGACCAAATTTTACATTTTTTTGAAATTTTTTTACTATTTTTTAGATAGGTCGAAAATCAAATATCTTAATGGTGCAGAATTTTTTAGATCAAGTGATTTTCTACCTAGCTAATAAAATAGTAAAAAATTTCCAAAAATTGTAAAATTTGGTCTCCAAACACATATTAATATGGAGAACAAGATGAATGGTTCGGATTGACCGTTTGAATTTTGAAAACTCAAATATTGAGCCGTAGCACGGTGGCCCTCTATGCTATATATCCATAGCACCCAAGCCTTACTCCATATAGCATATATAACATATATATGCATGTGCATCCAAATCTCCAAATTTAAAGAAAAATTTAAAATGAGAAGAGGTATTCAAACTTAAAAGCTTGTGGAATGAATAAAAGAGCTAGATCAACACTTAAAAGGTTTAGATTTTGAACGGCCGGGGATCATAACTCCCTTGTATAGGATTTAGGGTTTAGGGGTATGAAAACCGAATCATATATAGCCAATAAATGGTGTTCCATTAATATCAAATTAGAGAAAAGAGATGATCAAATCTACCTGAGAAAAGAGAGCTGAGATAGCTGAATTAATGCAGGGCGAAATAACTGTTGTGCTCTTTAAGAGGGGCGAGACCTAGGAAGAGAGACGACTTTCTGATAAAAATTAGTCTGAATTTAGTATTATATGCACTATTAGGATCGGTTGTTAGTAATAAAACCGATCCTGATACTATCAGGATCCGTTATTCTAAACATAAAACTGATCCTGATAGTGTATGAATAGTTTGAAAAATATGTAACTTAAACATCTGGATCGGTTTTTTTGAGAATAACTGATCCTGATAGTATCAGGATCGGTTTTCGTAAAAACTGATCCTGATAGTATCAGGATCAGTTTTTAGTAACAACCGATCCAAATGATTGAACTATTAGGATCGGTTTTTTATTAGAACCGATCCTGATACTATAAGGATCAGTTTTATGAAAAACCGATCCTAATAGTTTATAAATTAAGATCGGTTGTAACAAAAAATTGATCTGAATTATTTTTAGGATCGGTTGTTTTGTGAGAACCGATCCAGATACTTATTAGGATCGGTTTTCTTATCTAACCGATCCAGATAGGCTGATCCTGATTCCTGTTTTTCCACTAGTGAACGGATTTTAACTATAAAAAAATTACA
The DNA here is from genome assembly GCA_033356055.1 of Carex pumila. Taxonomy (NCBI): domain Eukaryota; kingdom Viridiplantae; phylum Streptophyta; class Magnoliopsida; order Poales; family Cyperaceae; genus Carex; species Carex pumila. The sequence continues at coordinate 23,874 of JARJHM010000445.1, forward strand.
TTGGAACTACCAACTAATTAATTAAAATATTCAAACTATTAAATTCAAACAACATTAAAAAATTAGATTAAAACTACCAACTAATTAATTAAAATGTTCGAACAATTAAATTCAAATAACATTCAATCAATTTAGATTTTAGACATACAAAAAATCAAGCAATATAAAATATAAACATCAATATTTAAAAAAAAACATAATTCTAAAAAAGAAACTACTTCCGTTGGATATATAAACATCAATATTTTAAAAAAATATATATCCAAAAAAAAAAAAAAAACACTACTGCTGGTTTATCTATCGGAAAGGGGATTTTCATTTCCGGGGAATTATCTAGCGGAATATTTTGACTAAGTTTTCGTTGGATAATACAATAGAAATGATATTTCTAGAATTTCCCACAAACAGTCGCTATTTTCTGTAATTTGATTTTTATGTGTTATTTATAAAAAACTTCGCAGCCAAGCGTTTATGTTTAAAATTTTTATTGATGTAGATCTGATGATTTTTGTCGCCACCCAGGAATCAGCTTTTTAAGACTTTTTCACATACAAATTCTTAACTCCAGTGAATATTGTTTTTTTAGTTATTTTGTTTTGAATCGCTATACTGTTAATAAAAGAAATTAACTATTTGCTTCTGTTTACTTTCTCTTACGGGGAGTCTATTCCATAAGGGCACAAATTAAAATAATATTGAGAGCTAAGCGAAAATTTTCTCTATAAGTATCTATTTTGTCCTTACACTCTCTCTTATTAACCAATTAAGAAATACACTAATAAAGAAGATGAGAGAAATCTTCCAGGTTCAAATCAAATAAAAATAAAAATAATTTTTCCATATGTATGTGATTAATAACAAAGAAGGCCAATAATTATACTAGACACAGAAACAGATATCCGACAAAAATAAGCAACTTAAAATAGCAATTAAAAAAATGAAAAATCAGTTTCTTCATGAAATGAAGAGCATATCTCATAGGCAATAATAACATTAGTGCATCACCAGTACATCATAGGATAATGTAGAAAGCTCAAATACATTTTTTATCAGTAGTTCAGTACAACTAAGTTCTAAAAATTGGAAACATCTACCCCTCATAGTCCCATCCTTGCTCTCTACCCTTTTTTTGCAAGATTATCGGCCAATTGGTTTTGGCCTCTCGGTATATGCCTACAGCAGAGATTCCTATTTACCTTCATTAGTTTCCACACCTCATGACAGTCCTTGTATGCTATCCAATCTGAGTTTATAGGTGGCTGTGTTGCATTCGATATTTCCCCCAGTTCTTTGTTATCAGTGTAGAAATAGCAATCTGACAAGCCTCGGCTTAGTGTAGAAATTGCACTCTTAACAATTATCTGTCTGTTATTAGTTATGCTATAAAATAAAAAATAATGGGGTCTACTAGGTAAAATAAATATGCATGTGTCCAAGCATCTGATCTGTAGTACACTTTTTTTTTTCATGAATTTAATTTATTTTCATTTTTACAGTATTAGTATTACACATATATTCGGCATAAACATTATGAGGAATAATATGAAAACAATATATTCATGGAGTTAGACATTTGAAAAATGGATATAGATATTTGCAAGGATTGATTTGTAACTTCGCACATTCTTCTTGTTAGTTAATTTTCTCTTTTCATTTGAAGGTTCTTGAAAAAGGGCATTGTAGGGTTCAAAATTTCAAATCTAATTAATTGATCTATTTGAGGTTGAGGATCAAATGTACATCTATCATGTATATGAGACGCATAGAACTCTACTCTGATTGCATTTCCTTTTTCTTTTTCTTTTCTTTCTTTTTCCTTCTTCTTTTCTCTCTTTCTTTGTATTCACCTATATATTATATATTTTTCTGGCAGATAGCCATAACAAGTTAAAAAATGCACATCTTTGTATAAATTAAATAATGAAAGAACTGACACAAATCTAAGTAAAATGGTACACTGTTTCAATTCATGTAAAAAAATACTGCACAAGTATTTTCTATTTCACAAACACAATATTGAATTTTGTCTCGGTGAGGAGAAGAGAGGAGATAGGCGGGAGAGGGAGGACAAAGGAGGAGTCGAAGAATAAGGGAGGAAGCAGTTAAGCACGAAGAGAGAGGGATCTGTTGGGGATGCTTATGGATTCGTTTCACCTCACGGAAGAAACAAAAGGAATGGACTTTTAAGTAATTACTTCCTTTATTAATTTGTTGTTGAATGAGTGAGAGAAGGTGGAAGGATAAAATGTTTATTTAGAGAAAAATAATTTATTAGCTCTCAAATTAAAAAAGATGTCCTTAGTATAGCAGTCTTCTTCTCTTACAAATTAGAGTTATCTTGCAAAAGGAAGTCCCATATAGGTAACTCTGCATAGATTATTTCAAACTCGGCATATTTTTGGAGTTAATATTCATGTTTTTCGCAACTTCTATAAAACCACAGCTACATGTTTCATTAACAAAACAAGAAATTCTTACATGCGGATAAAGAAATTGGTTTAAAATTAATAAACTGTTGATCACCTGATGCCGAATAGATCCGACATAGATGCTCCTTTTAAGCTTGTTTTGTTTTGGTTCGTTTCTTGTGCTTGATTTTTTTTTCTAAGCCACAAAAGATGAAACTTGTCCAATATCTGCTCAGTGGTTTATGGTTCTCTCTTTTGTCTCGTACAATTGTCTGTGTGTGCATATGTGTCATGTGTGTGTGCGTGAGAAAGACAGAGAGAAGGAGAGAGAGAGAGGCGAGATGGAGGAGTGAGGTGGAGCATACGATCGAAGATTAAAATATTATACTCTTTGGGTGTTATATATACATTTTATTAAGATGTTAACCAACTAACCCAACCATTATTTATTTTCTTCAAAAACAAGCTAAGAATTAAAAAAAACATGCACTCAGTACACTTTGATTCCATATTCCCTCTTCACATTCTCCCATGTCTCAATCCAAATCTACATTCTCTTTCTTATTTTACATTAATTAATTATGATTTTATGCTTTTGATGTACCCCAGAGGCCCAGACTCGCTCCATGTGCTTCTCTCTCCTCTAGCTTTATCTCCCTGTGAAAACTTGTCTTAGAGCTAGCTAACAACACGAGACAGGACAGTGCCAGTGCCAGTGCCTCTACTAAATTGTTCCACAGTACTTTTAATACAGAAATTCATCTAGAGAGAGAGAACCAATAGATGCACCAATTCATTTTGACAAGGACCTTACACCAATAAAGCAAACTATATGACTCGAAATATCTTCTCTAACACTTCTATTTCTACAAATTCTCACTTTCTCTCAACCCTTTTTGGAAACAAACGGTTGGTATGTTCTCATGCAAGTTCCTTTGTGGTCCCTAGTGTTGTATAAATTCTTGTCATAGCCTTTAATTCAAAGTTGACATCTAGCTTATTGCGCCTGTTTGAGAAAGATGCAAGTGTACTTCATGCTATACTTGTGCATTTGTTGTTGAAAGTAGTAACTATTTTTTGGCATTTAAGTTGAAGCGTTTATGGTACTATATCTAGGTGTAATGCTAAGGATGTCAATGCATACAGTACATATATATTGGATTGAGACATTTTTATATTCATACCCGTCTAAAATTAGTCTTATTTATTCTCTACACTTATTCGTTAAGTATTTATTTTTTTCGTATCATATCATTACCTATTAAGATTTGTGAGTACTAACGAATAATGTGTAATTATAAAAAAATTAATAGCTTATATATATAATTTAACCAAGAATTAAAATATAAGGAATAAATAAATATATTAAACGCATCACGTACATTATATCATAAAACACAATTATAATTATCGACCCCATTATTTTAAAAACTATAAATTGTTAATTAAATAAAAATAGAAAATATTATATAAATGCTTTTTGTCATAAAATTACTAAATGAAACAAAATATAAAAAATTGTATAAATCATTTTCATCATAATAATAAAAGTAATATATATAGATAAATAAGGAATAAAAATTATCTATTTATAATTTTATATTTCTCAATCACCCTCTAAAGTAACGGATACAAAATTACTCTTATCCATATCCTTAATTACCCGATAAGCTAACGAGATTTTTTTTTTCAACTGCACTCTTATCCATTAAGTTATATATAGTGAAAATAAATGCTTCCATTATTGACACTCCTACCAAATTGAATTCATATCCCCTCAAGTTACCTACCTGAGTACAATTGAAATGGACGGTCCAGGATTTGTCTTTTTAAATTGGCACGAATCTCAAAGCACAAATAATATTGCTCCCCTGCGCCATTCCGAATAAGCACCGGATGAGAGCAAATCCGGGCTATCCGTTTCAATTGTGTTGAGTCACGTACCTGAGAAGATACGGATCCTACTAAATTGCTCATTGAGTAATTGAAGGTGTAACTTAATTTGAATTGCACTTGTTTTTCAGGTCAACATGTTGTCTTAAGTCTTAAGATACGTAGGTACGTACAGCTAGCATTTCCTTTCGGAATAATGAGAAAGTACAGATATAAAATTTATGTAATGATCATACTAGGAGCAATTCAGATCAATATAAAGGTCATGTCAACAAAAAGGTAATTCAATGTTTAGACAGAGGTGATATAATTTTAAAACAATCCGGCCCCACCATGGTCACAACAGAAACAGCATGTAGGATTGGAGAGCTGATAAAAATTCCACCTTTATCTAAATCTTTGTCTGATACTTTGTTGCTTCCCTTTCAAAATTAATAACTTGGTGTAAAGAAAAAATAAATTATTGTTCGATTAATGTAACCCCAGTGCGTGTATTATTAAGCTGGCTAAGCATGCTCTTATGATACTTCAAAATTGAGAATGATAGTTGAAAATTATGTTTAAACAAAATAATATGGTTAATGCGAAGCATGAACTCAAATGTAAACGCACAAAAAAGAAAGTCTAACTATATTAAATCCACATTTTTTTGTACATTTAGAACTTGGAAGAAGCAAGCTACCTTCTATTCTTCTAATTAAGTTGCAGTATTTCCCATTGTTGTGAGGCAATAATTAATTAGCGAATGAATGTGTATATTCGTAATTATTTTTGCGCCAATTTAATGAATAATATTGAATAATCAATAATATATTATAAAAACCATATAAGAGTAGGGCTGGCAAAAAAATTCGTAGTTCATGATTCGATTTGGGTTTGATTCGGGTTTGATTGGAGTTTAATTCAATTCGAAATGGGTTCGAATTGAAACAAACCAAACCAGGTTTGGTTCGAAATTAATTCAAACCAAACTCAAACCTAGCCTGGTTTGATCGAAATGGGTTCGGTTACTTTTATGGTTCGAATCTCATAATAACATATGTCATTCATTTACTTGATGAAATTAAAATCCAAAATAGAGAGTCATAATTTAATTTAGCCAACACTCCCTCGCTCTCAAATCTAAATAACCTAGTTCTCTCTCCACCTCTCCCTCTAGCTCTAAAATCTAGCCGACGCTCTTGGTGAGTGGTTGTTTCTCCGGCTGTCACTCCTCTCTTCGGCCTAGATGACTGTCTCTCATCTCTCTTCGGTCGTCTCTCATAGTTCATACCAGGAAAGCCGTCTCTGATGTATTTTTTCATTAACAACTTTTCAACTTAAAAACACTCATTTCATAGTTCATACCGGTAAAAGGAAGACATGTGAATTTTGTCCTGCGAGAAAAAATTAATGTATAAACTACCGGTATAATTAAGGCTGCTAAAAAATAATTTAATTCGTGATTCGATTCGGGTTTGATTCGAAAAATGTGTAGTTCGCAATTAATTCAATTCGAAATGGATTCAGTTCGAAACGAATCAAACCAGGTTCGATTCGAAATTAATTCAAACCAAACTCAAACCTAGGGTAAGTTCGATTCGGTTCGATTCGTTGCTACCCCTATATAAGAGTGTATAGGTCTGCTATATTTGGTACAAAAAGCCTATCTATAAGCCTATAATATTTATCCAATATATGTCTGCCACATGCATTGGGAAATTTGAGAAAAATTAAAACGCCTAACCAAAAAAGCTCCATAGAAGATTGCTAATTAACAATGTAGAAAAAGGAATTGAGAGCGGTCTGATCCGCATTATGATTTGTTAGAGTCCAGTCAGAGTCGTCTAATGCGCATCAGGATTCACGTAGAAAACTTTAAGATTTAATCGGATCAAGTGCATACCAATTTTGACGCAAATCGGATGGCTCCTACTAGGTGTCGCACTGAATTTGGTCCGACTGCCCGTAATATTTCATATAAAGTGCCTACGTACGGTTGTCCAACGTTTTTTGTACGTGGTCCATTCTTTTGGCAGATTAAAATTCATCAATGAATTATGTGTAAGATTCACCCCTTTTGTGTTTCAAAATTCGTGGTAGCGCCCTGAGCGAGCGCAAGATGATCGTTCTCTTGGCAAGTGTTTCTCATATCATACTGATATAAAACCTACTATTGTCCGCAATAAACTCGATCCATGCAACATCGAATTCCTTTGATGTTTTATTCAACATCAACTTTCTCTGTTTGTTTAGAAGTTGAAGTTTACTAATTCATATTTTCGTGCAATGCAGCAACCTGTGACATCAACAACCACACCATGAATGCTATTTGATCTTAAAATAGGTACACTATGGGGTCATTCAAAACTCTGCAGAAGAAGGAACAAAAGCAGCGGATAATGCGCTTGAATTTATTCCTCTTTGCTAATAATTAAATAATATTGAGATGAATTGGTTCGTACTATATTCGAATGTTGCCAAAGAGTAGTTGGGAGTTCTCTACTTCTTTTATAGAATTTTGAAAAGAACAGCTAACCGGTGAATTTATGGATATAATAAAGAGAGACATGCATGCAAATATGCACTGGACTTACATAGTGACATGGAGATCCTTTATCAAAATTTCTGAAGTGAATAACTATGACAAATGATCTAGATCCTTGTGCTCATTTTATGTTGCCTTGAGAGCATTTCTTTAAAGAATATAACAGATTCACATGCATATAAATATATGTCGCGCGCAGAGTTCTATCGCTGGAATGTGTCAGTGAATTTGTATATTGTTTTGTCATATATCAATTATAGGACAACCTCGATGCATTTCAATTTATCTTCATACCTCTCTCTCTCTCTCCCCTTCCCTCTCTCTAAATCTCTCTCTGGTTGCACTAGCTAGTGGACTAGTTGTCTAACACATGCCAAAATATCAGTTGAGGAAGAACCTAATTGCTGTTTTATCTTAGACATATTTTACTTATATATTGCGTAAATATATTGTGATGCTAAGCCAAATAATACTTCTAATACATATTGTAAAAAATTGGCTTGAATACAAACATACCATATCCGAATAAAGTACTTAAGTTGAAGGCACTAGTTCTGATTTTTGAGAAAAGAACTAGTTATCAATAGCCTCGACCGACTTGTATATATGATATGCACACCAAGCTTCTCTATTTATTTTACAGTGATCCAGCAGATAAATACAAGAAAAAAGACAAAGAACTTGCCTGTTGAGCTCTAGCTAGGTGTGATAAAGCCACATAAGTCAAGTATTTAATTTGTAGTTCATGAAGTTTCTCTATTTTCAGAAAGTTGCTGAAAAAAATATAAAAGTTTATCTTTGAATTGAAGGGAATATATGAAGGGCCGAAACAAATGGAAAATTTGTTAGCTCTTGGTCATGGATTGTATAACTATTAATAATCATTGTTTTAATTCATCCATCGATCTATTTGGGTTTTGTTCTCGCTATAGGGCATTTTATATTTAGAATACCAAGAGTTCATCATAGAGAATGAAACATTTGGATAAATAAAATAGGGCTAATATACGGAAAAGAAAAAAAAGATAAACCATGATTGTTCTTATTTTTGTTCATGAACTTCACAAAAATCTTTTGTAATTGCATATTTAAATAGATCTTAGATAATTAACACCATTGTAAACTGTTTCTCACAGTAGAGAAATATATGCATATGAACAATAACAGTATGCATTTTTCCTCAAAATCAACAGATATATATGCTGCCATAACAAAATAAAATCAAAAAAAAAAAAGCATGACATGTGCCATCAGAAGTTTCTCTTCCAGTAAAAGCTTGATGCAAAAATATTAGACGACCATAATTGTATTTGTCTCATCAGTACACAGAAGAACCATACAAGAGACAACATTAAAGATAATTCTTCACCCAACCATTAATTCAACATAAAAAGCATCTTCACATAGAGAAAAATTATAATACCAGAATTAAAAGAATAATTATCGATAACTAGGAGAAAGCAGGAATTATTTTAACAAACACATTTAAAGCCTTACATGATCTGCTTAATTTTAGGCACACTGCCAAGTCGTAGCTCTAAATCCAACTCTTCATCAGGACCAGGGCAAAGTGCAAGTACCCCAATTTGCAATCCTTCTTGATTGCATGAAGGAGAATTTATGAGAAAAGGAGATCCGATCACATCAGATTTTCTCCTCTTGCTTATTATGTTATCCTCATCGGTCTCGCCATCAAGCTTTCTTTTCTTTAAACTGGGTTCATCCTCTCTCACCCTAACAAATTCATCCAGATTAAGTAGCTTTTTTGTGGGGATAAGATCTCTGATCAATTGAACCGAGGAGTTCAATCTGGAATTTTTTGTGTGGATACCTCGATTCACAGATGAAATAACAAAATTCTCATTCCAGTTGCTTCTTACCAGAATTGAGGATCGAGAAGAAGAGCTATGAAGCGATAGAGCATCATTTAAAGACTGAGGTATAATTTTAGGATCAGTTTTAGGGTTAGGGTTAACGCCATACAAATAGGATCCAACTGGAGGCACAATAGGTGCATCATGATTTTGTGAGCCTTCTTGATCTGTAGGGCTTGAGGCTGATCTGAGGCGGGCACGATCGCGACGATGCACATTCATGTGGCCACCTAATGCTTGAGCAGACCGAAACTCACGCCGGCAAAACGTGCAAGAGTATGACCGAGGAGGCCATATGCAAGAGTAGTCTTCTGCGAATGCTCTCTCCTCCCATGACTCGTAATAAGAGGATGTGGTGGAGTGGCGTGGACTTAGGATAGGCGGCTGCTCGGTGACCTTTCTCCTTCCAAGCATCCAATAGGAAGATTGATCCATAAAAACTATGAGGCTTCGAAGTTCTTGTATTTAGTTTCTAGAAAGGTGTTATAGGAGAGGATGTGGTTTGTGGGATTTGGTCAGGCATGTGTATCTAAGTTGGAGACAAAGAAAGATGGAAAGGAAACATAGAATCCGTGTTTGTGTGTGTGTGTGTGTGTTTGTGTGTGTGAGAGAGAGAGAGAGAGAGATATTAGCGTAAGCTGACTGATATGCTTTGGCTTGTCAAAGTCGTATATAACTTGTCTGAATATTTCTAACCTGTAATGGAAGTTATGAAAGGATTTGAAAGAAGTCCTGGAAAATTATCTTCAGTGAACACTGAACACCGAGATCCTCCAGACTTTAAGGTGTGTGCCAGAGCGTGCTACCTTGTAATTTGAAGTACACTCTCACTTTGCGCCTTTGACTTCCACTATATTACAAAAGAAAAAAGAAAAAAAGTCTAATTTAGTCCCTCAACTATTTATTTTTTTCCGAGAAGATTGTTATTTGGTTCAATCAGATCGACCACCTCTTCACTTCGTTTAATGAAAATCTTCAACTTTTGGAGTTCCCTACAGTACTTTTGAAATCATGAAAAATTGTTTTGATTACTTTTACAATAACAAGAGAATTTTACAGTTATCAATTATACAAGTCCTAGCTACTTAATATGCGTACCTTCAATTAATGATTCAAAAAAGATATACTATACGTAACATATATGAGAAATTAATTAAGCCCGAAAGGTTTAATTAAGAGGGAATTAATACCATTTGAACTAGGAAATTGTAATACTTTTGAACAAGGGCAATAGCGCTAGCTGTCACTACTAGAATTTCCTTTTTTTTTCCCATGCGAAGCTTATGTTATTTTTAAGTAAAGGAAGGGTTCTTGGAAATAACATTGTTTTTTCTAACACCTTTAACAATTCTCAACGGCAGACCTATGGAATTAGTAACGAGTCGAAATCCCCATGGTCCGCCCATGAAAATATTTCATATCCGCTCTTGAAAATGCATTTGCATGATCCATGATCCACTAAACAGACCAAATACTATATTTTATTGATAGTACATGAAAATAGTTCACCCCATGCACATAGAAATAAGTGAGAAGTAGTGAGATATATGTTATTTCCAAGAGCTGCCCTTGGAAATATTTTGGTTATTATATTTATATAATTTTATAATAAAGGCTCATGGAAATGCTAGGCCACTATGCTCATGAAAATGTTTATTGATTCAGTTAATATTATTTTATAGTTTGACCTATTATTTTCATGAAGTTACCGTTGGAAAAGTTTTGTTCCTGGAGACAGAGACATTTATGTTTATTTGAGATTTTCCATTGAATGTTGAACAAAACTAAATCACAACAGAAAGCAGTATTTATTTGAGATATTTAAAATGAAACATTTGATTGAAAACATAAACTTTGGTCTTTGGACTAAGCCAATCTATATTTTGTATCATTAATACTACTAGCTATTTCTTGAGAATCAAAGATACTTATGCTTCATTTCGATATCTTGCAACTTGTCTACAAGGTTGCATATGAGAATTTAAACTTACGTTGTTTAAATTGGTAGTGTTGTCACACCAACCCATCTATTGATTACATCATGGACATGTATAAAATGTTCTCCCTGGATTCTTTTTCGTCGTTGAAAGCATTATAGCAATCGATTTAAGACATCTATTGCAATAAAGTTATGGAAAATAACGACTATTTTGACTACTCATTTCACCTATACAAAATTAAAAAAATAATATTCAATAACTAAATCCTAGTTTTTGATACCCTAATTTAAGCAAACCATACAAAATAATGATTAAAATAAACATAAAATAAAGGAGAGAAGAGAATTCTAGCATACAAATAATGCCGAGAGAGGAATGCTAGCTTCTTAGTCAGTCGATGTTGGGAAGTTGATTTTCGCATTGAGCTAGTGTTTAAGGCATATCTAGGATTTGGGGATAATCGACCTAGGGTTTACTTTCATATATATATATATATATATATATATATATATGCTGTGGCTAATTTGCTACCGGCGTTGTTGCCGGCCTTTTTTTTATTTTTTGATGTCCAAACAACAAATCTAAACCGTTAGATGTTTAATCTATACTATAATCTACTTGGAGTCCAAATTTTACATTTTTTGGAATTTTTTTACTATTTATTAAGCTGGCTTGAAAACCGCTAATTTCAATGCTGCAGAAATTTACTGAAATCAGCAGTTTTCAAACCAGCTTAATAAATAGTAAAAAAATTTCAAAAAATGTGAAATTTGGTCTCTAAGTAGATTATATATATATTAAACATCTAACGGTTTAAATTTGTTGTTTGGACATCACAAAATAAAAAACAATCCGGCAGCACCTCCGGCTAAAATGCTACCGGCAGCAAATTAGCCGGACCCTATATATATATATATATATATATAGAGTAAAGCTAATATACACTTAAGTGTACCAATGAACCCATACACTTAACCTTAGGACCGTACGATTAGCTTTGAGATTCGTGCAGATTCTTTAAAAGTCGTGTAGCTTCTTTAAAAGTCGTGATACACGAATCTCAAAGCTAATCGTACGGTCCTAGGGTTAAGTGTATGGGTTCATTGGTACACTTAAGTGTATATTAGCTTTACTCTATATATATATATAGGAATACGCTAGCATGCTATGCATAGCATAGAACCCCTCCATGCAACGGCTTGGATTTCGAGTTTTCAAAATCCTAATGGTCGATCCAAACCGTTCATCTTGTTCTCCATATTAATATGTGTTTGGAGACCAAATTTTATATTTTTTGGAATTTTTTTACTATTTCTTTAGATTTATTGAAAATCGCTGTTTTCAGCAAATCTGTACCATAAAAAAACAGCGATTTTCAATAAATCTAAAGAAATAGTAAAAAAATTCCAAAAAATGTAAAATTTGGTCTCCAAACACATATTAATATGGAGAACAAGATGAACAGTTCGGATCGACCATTAGGATTTTGAAAACTCAAAATCCAAGCCGTTGCATAAAGGGGTTCTATGCTATGCATAGCACGCTAGCATGTTCCTATATATATATATATATATATATAGAGTAAGGCTTGGGTGCTATGGATAGCATAGAGGCCTCTATGCTACGGCTCAATATTCAAGTTTTCAAAATCCAAAAGGTCGATCCGAACCGTTCATCTTATTCTCCATATTAATATCTGCTTGGAGACAAAATTTTATAATTTTATGAATTTTTTTACTATTTATTAAGTATTTTACAAAATTGTTGATCCAACGGTCGCTACACAAAACAGTAAAACCGTTGGATTAGCGATTTTCAAAGTAGCTTAATAAATAGTAAAAAAATTCAGAAAATTATAAAATTTGGTCTCCAAGCAGATATTAATATGGAGAATAAGATGAACGGTTCGGATCAACCTTTTGGATTTTGAAAACTTGAATATTGAGCCGTAGCATATAGGTCTCTATGTTATCCATAGCACCCAAGCCTTACTCTATATATATATATATATAAAGAGAGAGAGAGAGAGTGACTAATGTGCATTCCTATGCATATGGCCCGATATGCATACGGTCCAAATTTAAAATTTCAAAATCCAAAACATTGATCCGAATCGTTCATCTTGTTCTCCATATTAATATGTGCTTGGAGACCAAATTTTATATTTTTCTAAATTTTTTTACTATTTATTAAGTCACTTTGAAAATTGTTGATCCAACGGTGGCTTAACAAAACAGTAAAATTAGCAGCCACCGTTGGATCAGCAATTTTTCAAAGTGGCTTAATAAATAGTAAAACAATTCAGAAAAATGTAAAATTTGGTCTCCAAGTGCATATTAATATGGAGAACAAGATGAACGGTTCGGATCGACGTTTTAGATTTTGAAATTTTAAATTTTGATCATATGCATATCGAACCATATGCATATGAATGCACATTAGTCACTCTCTCTCTCTCTCTATGTTTGTGTGTGTGTGTGTGTGTGTGTGTATAGATGGGCTATGGTGCATTGCAATGTATAGACACTCTTGTGCATTGGACCATAAATCATTGATTCAAAGTCCAAATGACCGATCCAAATCGTTCATCTTGATCTCCATATTAATATGTGCTTGGAAACCAAATTTTACATTTTTTGGAATTTTTTTACTATGTTTTTAGATTTATTGAAAATCTAGGTGAACACTAAAAAATAGTAAAATTTATGGACCACTGGATCGGCAATTTTCAAAGTGGCTTAATAAATAGTAAAAAAAATCCAAAAAATGTAAAATTTGGTCTCCAAGTACATATTAATATGGAGAACAAGATGAACGGTTTGGATCGGTCATTTGGATTTTGAATTGGTGATTTATGGTCCAATAGACAAGGGTGCCTATGCATTGCAATGTATCATAGCCCATCTCTATGTATGTATGTATATATATATATATATATATATATATATATAGTAAAGCTAGGGTGTGATGTGCTCACCAAGAGAGTTTGGTGAGCACAACTCCAAAAGTTCATGGGATCGACTTCAAACGCCGCATCCAAACCGTTGAAATCCATGTGCTTCATTAGTGATGTATGTGCATGCAAAATTTTAAAAGTTTCGAGTTCATTTGCTACACGGTCAAAGAAATGAACACTTTATTAAGTTAATTTATAAGTTATTTTATATAGTTAATTTTTATTATTTCTTTGACCGCTTGACCGTGTAGAAAATAAACTCAAAATTTTCAAAATTTTGCATGCACATGCATCACTGATGAAGCATATGGATTTCAACGGTTTGGATACGGCGTTTGAAGTCGATCTGATGAACTTTTGAAGTTGTGCTCACCAAACTCTATTGGTAAGCATATCACACCCTAGCTTTACTCTATATATATATATATATATATATGGAGTAGAACTAGGGTGTTCTTAAGCTCACCAAAGTGTTTGGTGAGCTTAACTTCAAAATCCATCAAATCGGTTTCAAATGACGAATCTAAACCGTTGGAACCCACCTACCTTACAAGTGATGCGTCTATATGTGAAAATTTTAAACATTTGAATTACTTTAGTATAAAGTCAATCGGTCAAAATTAGAAGGTTAATAAACTAATTTTAGTGCATTCATTTTTTGAACGTTTTTTGACCGCTTGACTTTATACTAAATTAATTCGAATGTTTAAAATTTTCACATGTAGACGCATCACTCGTAAGGTAGGTGGGTTCCAACGGTTCAGATTCGTCATTTGAAACCGATTTGATGGATTTTGAAGTTAAGCTCACCAAATACTTTGGTGAGCTTAAGAACACCCTAGTTCTACTCCATATATATGTTGGCTAATATCAAAATATTTGTTTTAGAGCCGTAGTGGAACCAATTGGATTTTCGATTTTCAAAATCTAAACAATCGATCCAAACTGTTAAATGTATTATCTATACTAAAATTTGCTTGGAGACCAAATTTTTACATATTTTAGATTTTTTTTTACTATTTATTAAGTCAGTTTTAAAATCGCTAATTTTAATAAACATTGAAAATTTTATGGATCATTAAATACAACGATTTTGAAAACTGACTTAATAAATATTAAAAAAAATCCAAAAACTATAAAATTTGGTCTTCAAGCATATTTTAATATAGATTGAATATTGAATGGTTTAGATTGACTGTTTGGTATTTGAAAATGTAAAAACCGAATTATTTGTTCCACGGCCTAGGAACAAACATATGAATTTTATTGTGAATCAAATTTGATTTGAAATTGATCTGATGTTCAACTCGGACCACCCCTTACACCATTACCCCATTATTTTAAGAATGCTATTCACGAAATGTAAATTGTACAGCAGTACAGTTGAAATTAAGAACAAAAATGTAATGTAAAGTTAATGTATGCAATTACCTACATTAAGCTTAATTCTCCTTAAACATAAATAGGTGATTACTATAGGGAAGCCAACAATATCACCATTCTCTTGGCAGTATGGACGCAGCAGAGGATATAAATAATATATACACAAATATAGTCGAGTAATAGTAAGTGTCAAGTATTAACCTAGCTAGACACGTCAATTAATCTGAATAGACAGCAAAGTTTCATTAATTAAGTAGCTAGCTCAATATTTTTTTACTTCTGAGGTATTTTCCAATATATATAAGATATCAATATGGATTAAATTAATTGTCCACTTGGATGATGTTAACTGTTGACCAGTTTTAGTTTGGCACCATTTTGTTCAGTTGGATCATGAAGTGTGTCATTCGAAATGAACTTAATTAATTAATTAATTTGTCTTGCCTGAAAAAGAGGGGGTTGCTTTGGGATGGAAGGAGATCACCTGCCTCCGAGGCGTAGGAAAATTCTATCCCTTCGATTACTGTTAATTTTTGAATTGAGGACCCACCAATAATAATTCTGAGAGCAGAAATTTCCTGCTTCCAATGGAGCAAAGAACTCGGTCTCCTTTGAGATGTATCACCGACGCTAGGCCGCTAGGGGGTGGTGCAATGGATAGATCATGAGGGAAGAAATTTAACTGGTACAGTTGATTTTGCAATTAGCAATAGAAGTATGCATATCCTTGCCATGTGATAACATCCATATCATTGCGAAGTAGAAGACAAGAGGAATAGCTGGTAACAGTACTTTTTTTTTTTTTTTAATAATTAGCACTCCTTTTCGATCACTAATTATTAACTACGTACCTAATTGATTTAGTTTTGCAACTGGCACTGACAACCTTGGATCCGTATCCTCCCAGGTACCTGACTCAACATAATTGAATCGGACGGCTCAGATTTATTCTCAGCCGGTTGGGATTCGGATGACAGAGGGGGCATGATTATTTTGTGCTTTGAGATGCGTTCCAATCTATTTTCGGCTGTCCGATTCAATTCTACTCACTCAGGTAACCTGAGGGGATACGAATTCGACAATTTTTGCCTCCTTTTAAAATACTTGATCAGTCGTATTAGTGCATCTCTCTTGGATCGTATCTTTCCTTAAAAAAAAGAAAATGGTACAGTCCTTTTTCCAAGGTCCCACATGATGTGACTCTCGTACGATTGCTAATTAAACTAAAAATGCTGTTGTCTGATCTTCATATTTCTGCCAAGAGGAACTATATATTCAACAAATTGCAGTACAATTATACTTGTTTCTCAAGTTCTCAATTTTTATTAGTTTTGGTTAATTTTTCAAAAATTATCTAATAAATAAGTATAAAATATGCAATATATTTTTGTTTTGAGGAGAAAAATATGCAATATATAATTTAAGAGATGTGCTATGCACTTTGGTGAGTTGAAAAAAGATTTTGTTTTACTTCATGCTAATATATTTATTTTTAAAGTTTATATAGTCAATCTGAACCGTTCAACTTGATCTTCATTTTAAAATATTATTGAATATCAAATTTTATATATTTTTTTAGTATTTTTTATTATTTTTTAAATAAGTAGAAAATTACTTTTTAATGGTCCAAAATCTTCTTAATCAATATATTTTCTACCAATCTATTTTTTAGTAAAACAATTCTAGAAATATATAAAATTTGGTTTTCAAGCACATTATAATATGAAGATCATGTTAATTCAATGATTTGAATCGACTGTTTGATTTTCAAAATAAAAATATAAGCATGAAGTAAAACAAGATCTTTACTTCACAACCACCGTAGCGCATCTCATTATTTAATATGTATTATATGATAACTAAATATACATTATGTAATAATCAAGTTAGAATTTAGGACGGCCCAAAAAATGAGTATTAAAGTTCAAAAAAATTGATGCGTATCATGCAATACCAAATGCATGTAATAGTTAAATTAATATTGTGACGTGCGATTGTAATGATGACATAGAAAATAAAAATAATTCATAGAATATAACATATTTGACAAAAATAAATCAATGAAAAGAATAATTATTTAATTATATTTATGAATGATATTAAAATAGATTGGTTTAGGAAAGAAAAGAAATGACATTTTAAAAACGGATATGTAATTTTTTAAATAGAAAGAAATATTAATTAAAAAATCGATTATATGACAATTAAATAAGAGGTTTAGAAAAGTTTTTAAAAATATGAGAAAATCAGGATATCTACATATGGTGAATACGTGTGACGACCACGTATATAAATAAATTTATATTTCTACACACGTAAAAAACATTAAAAAAGAAATGCATGGAATACAAAAATATGCAAACTATTTAATTAGAGGATTGAGATTCAATCCTAAATTTTATCTTTTAATCTAAGTCGTTGACAAATCAGATGTGCACTTTAAAATAGTCGATCGAGTATGCATTTTATGAGGTCAGATATTAATTAAGTACTCGAAAAGTTAAAAGAGTTTTTTGAAGGTTAGTGGTTTTAAATACCATTTAATAATTTTATTGATAAAAAAACATATTTACAATAGGTTAAATGATCGTAATTTCTAAATTTACTCTCTTATTCTCATAAAATCTAATCTAGTGTTATAATCTTCATCTCGTTCCACGACCGAATCCGCTTCTTCGATCTCTGCTGCACTCCTATGGTGACCGGATCTACTTATCATCGCGCTCCGATCAAGATGTTCATCACCGTAGTACTTTAATCGCCATCTCACTCCATGACCGGATCTGCTTCTTCGACCGCCACTGCGCTCCGACAACGACCGAATCTACTCATCGTCGCGCTCCAATCGAGATGTTGATCACCCTAATGCTATCTCACTCCACAACCGGATCCGTTTTTTCGACCGTTGCTGCACTCCGACGATGATTGAGTCTACTTACCGTCGTGTTTCTATAAAGATATCAACTCTACGCTCTAAACTCCGACGATACTGCACTCCCGACTTCGATCGGCTCCGCTCAACTCCCCCCCCCCCCCCTCTCATTCTCCTCTCCGCTCGAGAAGGTAGAACCGAGAGAGGAAAGATGTTGTGATAAGACTAAAGACTACAAGAAATAATGGGTTGAATGGAGAAAGAGAGAGATCGAATTGAGATGGCGGCTGTGTAACCCTAGATCTAAGGAAAGGTTAAAATAGTTGTTGATCGAGTGGAAAAAATGTGTTGTGTCATGCTGTGCATAACTAACACGCTATGATTTTAGTCTCGTATCGTGCGGTGTCGTGATCAAGTTATTTTTTACATGTTGTGTCGTGCCATGATCAAACGTGTCTTGTGTACCTTGTATGACCATTTGATCATAATTTTAAGTTAGTTTATTCAAGATTCACCATTTGATCGATATCTAATGGCATTAGTTACACGTGACGTGCTGTTGATGCGTCCAAAGGGTATGGTGCAAAGTTTCAGTACAATGAGGTACTTTTTAAACCTTTAACACACGTTTGAGTTGAATTGCAAGTGCACAATTCTTATCAAAGTAGTATTTTAGGTATCGATCCACAGGGAGTACGATAAAAACTTAATTCAAACTTTAGTAATAAATTTCAGAAAATAAAATAAAGTAAAGTGCAATAAAAGTAAATTGGGGGGGTTTGTTCTAACAATTCCTAAATTTGGGTTCAATACCCGAATAGAGAGTTTAAAACAATAAAAGTAAATGAATGAAATAAAGATTGGTTTGCTTTCTAGATGAGAAGATCTAGGGGTATTCGGTCTACAATCCCTTGCTAACTCTATTAATTCGGTATTTGTTTGAATTCATGTATGATTTGACGAGGTTTCTAACCTAATATGTTATTAAGGGTTACTTTCGTAAATTAATAACGTGCCTAGGTAATTCGGACTTCTCGATTAGGTTCCTCACCCTAGCTACCTAGACCCATTGAGCGCTTGTAGTCTCTATTTTCATCAAATATTGGTACTTCGTAATTAAGTCCATCATACCAATACCCGATTCGAATTGAGATGTCCTAATTAGGGTTTGGCTTCACGGTTAAGTTCTTCACCAAATTTCTAACCTTAATTTCTATAGTTCCGGCTTAGATTAAATTGGTTACAATCTTAATCTAAACCTAGGGTATTTGCATTCATAATTCGGTACTATCCTATTGATCACAGTCAATTTTGGTTCTTTCGAATCCAAAACGGGATACTACAATTCAAATACTATGTAATTAACACAAATTATTAAATCACAGAAATTAACAATCAAATCCCATAAAACAATCATAATAAAAATAAATAACCGAATAAAATAGAATTAAACAAGTTCATGCATTGACCTAAACCCCTAGAGAGAGAACTACTCCTCATAGAGAGATCCATTACAAAAATTGGCAAAGTAAGAAGAAATGAAATAAATGAAGTAATTACACCCTTTGACAAATCAAAAACCTCTATCTTGCCGACTTCTTACTCAGGAAACCCTTCTTCTCCTTGCTTGAAAGCTTTCCTTTTCTCCAGAATTTATCGCTAAGAATTGTGTGTGTCGGGAGAGAATGAAAGAGGAAGAGATCCCCCTCTTTTATAGCCAAGGACCATGCCCCATTAAGAGCCCAGGTAGTGGAGTTAGTGGGTGTTATATTCATATTAATTCCCCGTTTGGCTGTCCAAACACGTCCATGAAGTGCCAAAAATAGAACCCGTGTTGAAACTGTGTAAATTTGGCTTTTCTGCAGCTCCAGTGCGGATGGATGATCCGCACTGCGGGTGGTTTTCATCCGCGTTGCTCTAAGTTTCCTTATTTAACTTCTGCGAATTAGTTGAATGCAGATGGTAGTGCGGATGGTTGACCCGCACTGCAGGTAGTTTCTGTTTCTCTGAAGGTTCTGAAATCGGCCAAGTATTGAGTGCGGCTGGGCTCATCCGCACTGCAGGTAATTTTTCATCCGCATTAGGCTCGGACTTTTTCCTGTGCAGCGCTTGGACGTTGGAAATGCGGCTAAGTACCCAGTGCGGCTGCACTGATCCGCACTGTGGGTGGTTTGATCCGCACTGGAAGGTATTTTCGCCATTTTTTATCATTTCCTGCAATGAAAAGCCAAACAACCGTAGTAACTTGATTCTATGTGTATTTAAATCACTTTATATTAAAAATACAAGATATTTGAGTTTGTTTTATGATAAAATCTAGATCAAATGTGTATATAATTTATGCTTATCAGCTGTGTCAAAGTTTCAAAAAATAATTATGGCATGTGAATTGTCACAGCACGAAAACGTGTGTCATGGCACATAACTGACACGCGTGACGTACTATTCCATATCGTAACCGTGTCGTTCAATAATGAAGCCGCCTCCGCTGTGCCATTATTCCCACCCTAGTTGTTGATAGATTTTTTTTTTTTAAGGACAGTGTTCAAAGGCACTGTCAATTCATTGATTCAAAAAAGTGTTTTACAAAGTTGTCGATAGATTAAAACATGCAATAGTTGTTATAAGTAATTGTTTCATACTGGAATAGACAAGTTGCATTACGTAATAGATAAACATGCATTATGTAATATATATGAAAGTGTAGTGTATTGCTGAATATTTAAATGTGTATTGTAAGGTGTCTGAAAATTAAATAAAGAATGTTTAGATGGAGAATTCATGAGTGATGATCGAACGATGTAATAAATATCCATAAACGGGTACCAAATGAATTCAGTCTGATGCAAATTAATGAGATATCCCAATATTTACTTCTTTACTTAAATTGTATCAGATCACTTGAGCTAAAGCATACTTTGTAGTCATCAACAAGCTAATTAATATATACTATTAAAAATAAAAAGTACTAATGATGAACAATATCAAAGTCTTGTCAATGACCCGACTATCTAGAAAAGACAAAGATTGATTAGTGGAGAATCTCTCCTTTATTAATTGTACGTTCATTGATTAATTAATTACAATTATGATGGGACCTAGCTAATTTTAAATGATTAAATACAAGGAAGCCAAATATTAATACGTTCATTGATTAATTAATTACAATTATGATGGGACCTGGCTAATTTTAAATGATTAAATACCAGGAAGCCAAAAATGGGGTCAATTTATGAAACATTTTGTAATCTCATTATCAGTCTCAAATAGTAATTAGGTTATTTGGTAGTTGTCATGTAACAAGCAAACAGGACGCCATGAATTCCCATTTGCTTAAGATCGAGCTTTTTATCCAGCTAAATTAGTAAAAATCTTCAACTAAGACACGATCTCTGACTAGGAATCGGAGAAGATTCGATGGGCTTTCTGTCAGATTGCCGTTCGATTCACATCAAAATTCGTGCACACAAATTTAAGATTTATGTGCACCAATTGTACATGAAATTTAATGTAAATTGAACGGTTCTAGATGAACATCAGGCCGAATTTTGTCCAATGCCCATCACCCCCACCCGCAGTACTCGCTCAGACTAACCTTTTTTAGTGAATTATTTTTTATAAAACTTCGATGCTGGGGATCATCAAATTTGTTTATATTAATTAGTGAATGTCTAATTATAATATATTATATATATAGAGATCTAATTTCCAATCAATCTAAATCATCTACTTACGTTTAATATATATAATATTCCACATTCTTAACAGAGTGATGTTACATTGTTTGCAGATATGATTCATTGCGTCAAGCAAAACTTTAAGTCGTTATCAGTAATGATTCAACTTAATTTGCCTCTCATATTTCCATCAGTAGCATCATAAATTGACCAGTTGATGATATATTTTGCTTGATATCATATCAAAGACTTTTCATTTGACTCGTTGTCACTTCTGGGGAATATTTTAGTTCAGGTCGGTCTCAAGTTTCCCTGTTGTATTATTTTGATGATTTAATTAAAAATTAAATATGTAAAT
This sequence comes from Carex pumila, assembly GCA_033356055.1. Classification (NCBI taxonomy): domain Eukaryota; kingdom Viridiplantae; phylum Streptophyta; class Magnoliopsida; order Poales; family Cyperaceae; genus Carex; species Carex pumila. The sequence goes on from JARJHM010000445.1 coordinate 45,762, forward strand.
ATAATTAAATAACAAGACTTCATGATCTTGTACCATTGAAGTATACATTATTTGCTTATATATGCTATATAAAACATACAATTTTTATAGCAAATTTCAAATGCAACAAAACAAATACTTAGAAACAAGAAATTAAATCAATATTAAATGCGAAATTTTCTTAGTTACCATCTTAATATTTCAAAATTCTGATTTTACCATCGATTTTTTAAAAGTTTCAACTTTATGTACCATCCACGGAGAGCCAATCTGCACAGAACCAATCAGGGGTTAATCTGCGTGGAACTTATTTTATTTTTTATTTTATTTTTAAAATGGGTTTAAGTCGGATTTTATATCTATTGGATTTGCGTGTAACCTTCTCTCTTTTTTCTTTTTCTTTTTGAAAAATGGGTTCCTTGTAGCCTGGATCTACATAGGTGTTTTATTTATTTTAAAAAAATAGTTAATTTTCGGATCATGGTATAGAATGACATAAATAAATTGATAAAAATCTCCCCATGAATAATTTAGCGGTCGTTTATGGTTGGAATAAAAGAAAATTACATAATTGTTGAGGATCATAAACTACAATTGAAGTTGAGACCCTAAACAATATTTGTTTTGCAGTTTTTATTTTTCGATGTCTTAGAGCAATGCTCAAGATAGGGTGGCATTTGTCTCTTTGCGAACTTTCCAAGTTGTAGTCAAACACTCAAATTGGAGTTTTCTATTAAAAGTTCAGGTTTTTTTTTAAAGGCAAAAGTGGATATATTCCACCTGTTTCATTACGAAAAAACATAGTTCATATAAAATTAGTGCAAAGCATCAAATATAGACTAAACTAGTAGAACATCGACCAACTAATAACTACCATCCACAAAGCACAGAACATAGTAACATAAAAGAACATCCCCTAAATGCAATACTAACATAATAACAAAGAACACGAGAAAATCCTCTAAATGGCACTAATATCACTAATATCAGTCACACTCATAGAAGAGGACAAATCAAGAGAGAGTAATCCAGCTGCCGCATCAATGCCATCAAATATTACCCTGTCACGCAGGTCCGACCTTTCTAAACTAAGAGAAAGATCCACGTCTGAATGCAACAAATGGCTGAATATGTCCTGCGAGTCCAAGTCCAATAGTATACTCTCAGGGTAATTATCTGTTGACCCACTTGATTTGGCACCCTTAATTAGCACCATCCTTGCTGGCAACTTCCTTCATGAAAAGGCAAAAGCTATGGAGCAGCTCATCCAAAGCAGAAGGAGCTGATGGCTTAGAAGTCACTGGCATAGGACCATTAGAAGGGACATCAGCAGGCTTGGAAGCATCAACCACAAGTGATACAGCAGATGACAGAATGGTATTTGCAGAAACAAAAGGTTGAGGCACAGCAATATCAGAAAGTTAAGGCCAAGGTTCTGAAACTCGGAATCGGAATCGGAATCGAATTTTTGACCGCCGAGTCAAAATCGGATGAATCGGCCGGAATCGGAAGAATCGGATCGGTAACTCGGGTTTTTTTGGCAGAATCATTGTTTTGTAGCCAAAAAATAGGAAAAAATTGATAAAAATAATTTGTAAAAAAACTATGTTAATTAAGACAATATTACACTCACATAATTTACTAATTATATAATGTATTACAAACATTACAAATACAACACACTTAAGAAAGAAAATTTGTTACCATCGTGAAACTTAAGAAAGAAAATGAACCAAATTAATTCAATTTGTGAAAATAAATAAATATATTGAGTTCTAATTAGGAGAATAAAAATATGAATCTCTCGTACTAATAAAAATTATAAAAGTTACAAATCTCGTTCATAATGAACTATATAGCCAAATTAGATATTTATATGCATATATGAATATTATAACGAAAATTTTATTTTCAAACCAATTTAGTTGGAAACCCCATTTTAATTCTGAATTTATCTTAACCCTTGGATATTTATATGCTTGATTTTGAATTAGATGAGTTCATATTGAAATTCTGAATTTTTTTTGAACCTTTGGATTAAATCAAGCATAAATTCTAAAGCAATCTCACCCTTTGATCTTTGAATGAAATTGAAAATGGGGAATAAGCTCCATTGAGTTAAAATTTCGGGTCCATGACCCCTTTCTCTTTTCCTTTCTCTGCCGACGGGCCCCCACATACCCCCTTTCTTCCTTTGCCCTTCTCCTTCTCCCTTTCATGCAAGAGTGATCTCTCTCTCTCCTTTTCTGCCATTGAGCACGGGGCCCACTCCGCCTTCCCTCTCTCTCTTTTCCTTCCTGCCAGGAGAAAGAAACAACGGGATTTGATTTCTCCGTTCTCGCCTCTATGCTGTACGAGCCCGTCTCGTTGGTTGTTGGCAGAATCTGCCGATTCTACACTGTTCAACCCGTTTTTTCCTCCAAAATCCGATTCTTCTCTTCTTCTCAGCACAACTCAATGATAATCGGACAAAACTCGTACAGGTTAGTGAGAATCGGGCAAAATCGGGTAAAACTTGGCTGACTCGGCCGAAAAAATCGGAAAACTCGGCTGACTCGGCACTGTTCATCGGAGTTTTGCCGAAAAACTCGCACGGGCGCGAGAATCGGGTAAAACTCGGCTCGGACACAGCCGATTCCGAGTCAACTCGGAATCGGCCGATTTTCGGAACCATGGTTAAGGCACAATTGTAGAAGAAGGTTTAGGCACAGGTGCAGCAGAAGGTTTAGGCACAACTATAGCATGCATAACCGTAGCAATAGTTGGTTGAATTACTTTTATATTAGAAGGTAAAGGTATAACAGGCACAGCTGGATCAATAACAGGAATCAGCACAGTGTTATCAGTATGAATGTCAGAAGGTGTGGAAACGACTATCGCGTCAGTAACTGGGATAGGCACAGTGGTATCAGTAGACTGATAGTTTTTTGTGTTAGATTGTGGATTTGGAGAAGGGACTCATGCATGTGCAACCAAATCATAAGAAAGGAGAGGGTTCCGAGAAGAGCTTAGAACATCAGAGAAATATGAAGGTGCTAGAGGAAGAGGAGGAGATGGTGATCGAAGATGCTTTCTTGAAAATAGATGACTACGATAATGTCTCCAAGGTAGAACATTTGTCTCGTCTTCAACAATTATTTGAACTAGTTGAGTAATATCTTCGCCACCATCCTCAGTGAAAAGGAGATAACGACAGGTAGGTATGACCCTTTTATCTGGTACACCAATCTTGATACGAAGTCCAACAATACTAAGTCGATCAAAATATCAAGGATCTGAATCTAGTAAGACACCTCCCAAATCACCGGCTAACTAACGAATCTTTGCATCTCGCTAAAGATCATGAAGAAAGCCATATACCTGAATCCAATAAGCTCGGAGACGAGAACGGCGGTTGAAGGTGTCAAAATCATAAGGTCACACCGGGAATTCAATGTCCCCCAAAAGCAGTTGACGCTCTTGAATACGCTCTTCATGCCATTCAATATTTGGAGGGACAACCAAGAATTGATGATCAGGAAGCTCCTGGGCCATCCACGTCTAGTGTTTGAGCAGAAAAAAACGAGAGAGATAAGCTTGGATGTACTGAGCTCCCCTATGGCGAACATTCGAAAAACCAAACTCTGAGAAAGAGATTTGCGAAATCGAGAAGTGACTGGAGTGGCATAATATCACATCACTAGTAAAGTGTTTGCTTCAAGCAATCTAGCCTATGAAGGAGGAGGAACCATGGCTATCGGAATAGGTATTACATAAGTCATCTGAGAAGATTGAGAAGGCTGAGAAGAAGGTGGATTAGGGAACGGAGCAAGAGCTTGATTAGGTTTCGAAACAAGAGGAGGTGGATTAGGTAATGGAGCAAGAGGAGGTGGAGGGTGATTGGATCGGCACGAAGTAGAACAATGGTATGTCTAACCACAAGACAAACATACCAAAGAATTGGGACAAGCCACAATGAGGTGACCAGACTCCCCACACCGATAGCATATAGCCATGACTGTCTTGGCAAGCGCGCGAAGATGCTGTAATTTGGAAGAAGCTCGATTTTTAGAGACGAAAGGACGCAGCTGGCGAAAATTGGATGAGGCTGGTTGAGTTAAAATGGAATGTCGAATCAGATCGATGAAGAGTGGTTTTGAAGGAGGCACAACGGGTCTCGGCTAAAAAGAAAAATAGTCCATATGTTGCGAGGGAAGGGGTTGTGGCAAAGGCGATGGATTCGGTGGAGGTGACATCAAAGGGGCCGAAGATTGTACGAACGGAATAGATGAATTATGATGGGAGCCATCATGCGAAGAGAGAACAGTTAAAAGATTCAAGAGGGTGCATTGGAGCTCCACCAGTAAAGTAGGAAGGGAATTCACCAATGCCATCAGTAAAGAAAACAAATCTTGAAAATCCGATCAAGGCCTAAGGCCAATTCTTGAAAATAATGCATCAATGTTTTATTTCAAAGACATCAATGACGCATCAATATTTTATACTTTGATTAAATCCCACAATAATGCATTGATGTTTTATTGCAAAATATAAATGTGACCCCGATATTTTTTAACTATGTATCGATTCTGTCCTAAAATTAATTATGTTTAAAAAAAAAATGTTCAATCTGCGTATAACCCATTTTTCAAAAGAATAAATAAGACCCACGCAGATCCTATCTCCGTGAACCTTCTAGTTCTGTGCAGATTAGATTTGCGGGGATGATAATGTTGAAATTTTTTTAAAAAAACGATGGCAAGGTCTGAATTTTGATTATTAAGATGGTAAGTAAAAAAATTCTGGATATTAAATAGGCAAACATTCTTTTTATTAGCTGATAAATTTAATTATTCGAATACATTATGTAACATTGGCAAACATGCTTTTTAGTTGTCAACAGGAAGATCAATAGTAAATAAGATTTAGTGACCCAAACAACAGAAATGAACAATACTTTTATTAAAAGCTAAAAAAAAATTATAGTTCTCTTTCCCGTAATTAAGTAAGAGGTTACAGGTATGAAGTTCGGTTGAGAATTAATTATAAAAGCTTCAAGTTGACAGACTTCATCCCATCTTTACCGATAGAAATTCATGATTTTAAATGGAGTCAAAGTTGGTAGTCCACCGAATACATTACTTGCCCAGTTTGAATTATAGATTTTTCATTTGTTCTTTGAATGATTTTGCGTTTACTCCTTAGACTCCTATATATATGATCATCAGCATAATTGATTTTCTTTCATTAACACATTTGAGGTTAATTAGTTTAGTTTAATTAATTAGAAAAAAAATGACCATATATATTTTATGCTGATGAGGGATCCAATCAGACCTTTTTTTGGCGACACCGAATTACACTCTCGATTTTCAAAGTTTTCAAAGTTTAAATAGGCAATCCAAACCGTTCAACATAATGGATATATTAAAATGTACTTGCAGATCAAATTTTACATTTTTTTGGAATTTTTTTTACTATTTATTAAGTATTTAACAAAATCATTATATTTAGACAGTTAAATTTTTGTATCCATCTTAATAAATAGTAAAAAATTTCAAAAAATGTAAAATTTGATCTGCATGCATATTTTAACATATCCATCATATTCAACGATTTGAATGGACTATTTAGACTTCACAAGTATAAAGTATAATTTAATATCACCAAAAAATAGTGTAGTTGGATCCCTCCTCTTGTATCATATAAGAGAGCCAACATTTTTGTTATATAAGATCTGCAAGATAATGAATAATTACACATATGATTGAATTTTTGACATGGGCCTCTATGCAGTGGGTCAGAGAGCCCACTTATAGCAATCTATATTGTATTTGATGCATATATCTCAATTGGATTGGATCTTGTTGAATGTGTCCGATGTCATTGTAACTGATATTTCTAGGACTTATCAAAGTGGGCTTTCCAGAACGGAATGGCAGAGAAATGTAGGTCTTTCTTGCGATTAGGGATCTAAAACAGTCACTGTCTGAGTGGATACGTACCGACACGATACGTGTGTTAATTATATACTGTGATTATTTGCATGAAGTGGTTTTTCTTTTTTTAATTTAACATAAAATGGCACGTCATACAAAAGGTCCGGTCATGATACGTGGTCATGTAATCACATGTAATTAGAACTGCTTAGATCTTGATTGAATGGTGAATTTTGAATAAACTAACTTAAATTATGAAAAAAATAGTTAAATGTAATCAAACATGACCAACGTGACCAATTATGCTCAAACATGTCATGTGGTCATGACGTGACCATCTTTTCAAATTTGATCACGGTAGGGCACGTATTGAGAACTCTATTTGCAACTCTGTGTCAAATTAGGAATAAGGATAAATTTTCTTGGAGGTCACTAAATTTTGTTGTTTGTCACGAATTAGTCGTTCAAGTTTGATTTGTCTCAATCAAGTCACTAAATTTTTTATTTGTCCCAAATAAGTTACTCTATAATTTTTCCGTCCAATACACTAACAAAATATGCTCATTCTGTTCAGAATACTAACGGAATATATTTATTACATTCTAAATACTAACAAAATGAGCATATTCCATTCAAAATAATAATGGAATAAAAATCTTTATGTTAATATTTTGATTGAAAAGGTTATACAGTAATTTAAAGAAACAAATAAAAAAAATTAAATAACTTGATTAGAATAAATTAAACTTCAGTGAGAAAGTTTAGTGATCCGGCGAAATTTATCCAATAAATTAGAAATTGAGGGATACTTTGTATTAATATTCGTGCAGACAGATTCGAGATTTGTATATATCAAATGTAAATAAATTTTGATGTATCGAAAATCGAATCAGCTCGATATCCATCGGATCGCCAATCAAATCGCTCGGGAGGAACACCGATCCAATCTATTCTATAGATCTAATTTTTGATCTCGAATCTACTGTTCACCTACAGTAAAATGAATAGTGTGACAGACAAACGGATCCCACAGCTCAGTACCATTTTCTCTCGAAACTTCCCCGTTTCTCTTCGCTCATCTCTTCTCTCGAAATTTCTCGGCGCTTCGTCCCTCTTTCCCTGGCTCGCTTCCTCTTGAAATTACCCAATTCAGTCGGAAAAATTCACCCCTTTCTCCCCGTCACCTAAAAAAAAAAAAACGCTCTCGCTCTCTCACAATTTCTGCTCTCCACCACAACAGGAACTCTGTCCGCTTTCACAAATTTCATTGCCCTCTTGGTCTCTACTCTCTACATCTCGCGCGATAGAGAACCCACTTCTTTGCCGCGATTTTCCCTCCTGACAACGATCTCTTGAGGTAAGTTCAAACTGTTTTCATTTTCTTTCTTCGATTTTAGATATTTTCCTGCTAATACTACTGAAAAATGCTTCATTTCAGCTTATGTTTGATTTTATAAATTAGGATTTACAATTGTGTTTCAATTTTATCGTTTAGAATTTTGAGGTAATGTTTGTGTCTCTGAATGTTTCCAGGTTTCTAATTTATTATTCTAAGAAAACGAATGATTTTAGGGTGTAGGGTTTATGATTCTATTTGTAGTTGTTTTAGGGTTTAATTTCAAAATTGTGGTTGAATCTTCTCTTTAGTTAGGAAGAGAGGAAACATTCACCCAACCACACCTCATAGCAATCCTGGTTAAGCGAAAGAGACACAATTTTACTGGCTTACAATGGGAGGGATTAAGAGAATATATAGTGTTAAAACCACAAATATACATGATAAAGCTTAGGATACAGAGGAGGATTTGAATTAAGAAATGAGCAAGACAGGGAAAATAAATCAATAAACAAAAGGAAAAGGGTAGTTATTAATAGAGAATGACTCTCAGGTCAGTTCAGGGGTGTTCTTCCATGTAAGGATTTACCAATACAAGTATTCAGTTCAATTTTAGATTAAGTTAGGTGTTTAAACTTTCCTTTTTAATGCTTTGGTACATTGGAAACAGTGCTCAAATTTGGGTACTTTGAAATAATGCTGTAAGAGGTTCGTAGTAGGTAAATTGTTTAAATTTCTCATTTTTAGTCAGGTACCAGTTGTTGTTTGTTAGTTACAAGTTATTTTTTTAGAACTTCGGAGTAGTTGATTTTAGAAAAGAACACTTTGTTATGTAAGACGTAATCTTATTTTTCAATTGCTATCCATGTCTACGGGCTTTGAATATAAAAAAAAAAAAAAGAGGAAGATATAGCACCACAGGAAAACCAATGCCACCTGAGGTTTTAGGGTTTTACCTTTCAGTCTTTTCTTGGGTTTTTGTCTACTGTTTTCTCTTGGCTTTTCAAAATTCAGTGATTTTTTAACCCCTTTCAGCCTCACAAACCACAGTTACTCACCTCTTATCTCAGACCCTCTTTTCCCTCTCGCACAATAGACTTGTAGCTGGTTCTCCGATCCAGCCAGTCACAACCCACACAAGGGACCTAGCAGTGAGAAGCAAGGATTTGTGTGAGGAGCTGGCAGCAGATGTGGAGAGAGAGGGTTATGATCCAATAGAGTAGAGGTTTTGGACTTGAAAAAAAAAAGTACAAAAAAGGAAAGAAAAGATAATTTTAGATATTGATGAATTGATACATATCTCTTATAATTATTATTCAGAAGAGGTTTTGAACTTGAAAAAAAAAACAGGGACGAAAAAAAAAATTATTGAAATTTGTGAATTGGTACATATCTCTTATAATTACTTTTGTTAATTTTATTGGGTTTAGGTTGTGAGCAGATTGGTTATGTTTTCTATTTGTGTAATTGGAGCTATTATTGTGCATAGTTCATGTAAATTCTTTTTGGTCTATTAGGTTCTGTTTGAAAGCAGTCCCAGGCTAATCAAGAATTTGGAATAAACATTCAATCAAACTGCGATTATAGTTTAGAAGTGCTATGATGTGTTTCAATCTATTAACACTTCCAGTTTCTTCCTTTGAAAATGCAAACTTTGTGGGATTTCTCTGTATATCATGATTATCTTCTTTCAAATATAAAAGAGAGTAGGATGTTCATCATTTAGTCAATGATTGAAGCAAATTAAGTAGCATGTAGTTTTTCATACTCAATTATTTTCTTTTTAGCTATTTTTTTATTTTTTCTGATGTGTCATTTTTTTGTCATGCTTTCTGGCAATCTTCGCTTATTTTTAATATTTTTTTAAAGCAAAGTTTCTTTTTAATATTTGTTCATTATTTTTAATCTTTGCTTATTATGACAGCCAAGTGAGCTTAGAAAATCTCTTCCTGGACACAATAGCTTCACCTTGATGAACTTTTGGTGTTCAAATTATTAATTGTGTCCAACAAATTGGAAATGATTTCTATATATGCACTTCTTGCTGTTTACCCAGTTATTACCAGTATTTTCTTGCAATCTTGGTACGATTTGTGATCTATTAATAAACCAATGCTTGATTTGTGATTGTGCAAACTAACAAATGTGATCTTTGAGATAAAATGGACCTTTTAGTAAAGTTGGATTAAAAAAAAAACTCTCTTACTTGATTGATGGTGTCATTAACTACTTCAGATGTGTATTTAAATGATATTATTATGCAATCTGATCAGTACATATTTTATTTCCTATATATTTGTCTCATGCATTATCTTTTTTCTTTTAATTTGCTGCTTATGCGCAGCATTTGTGATATTAATAAAATAATCAAAGGGACCTTCAACTTTCTATGGATCGATTGGAGCAAGTCTCTCTTCTGAGGTTAGTCGTCCCTTAGTCTCATGCTTCTTTTACCCTATCTTGATATATGCCTTTAGAAGTCATGTCAGAAAATTTATAGTGAAAAATATGAAATATAAAAGGAGTTGAACGATAAGGAAAGCATCATAAAAGTGAGCAAAAAAGAAAAATATAATAATAAAGGCCTTGAAATCCTTTGTAAAACTCAAAACTATGAGTCTTCTTGGCCTTGCTGGCAGTGTCATCAGCCTTTCAGAAATTAAAAGATGCAAAAGTTTTAAATTTGACAGTGTTATCATAATTGAATTGATTATAGTGGAACGTTTCTTTCTTGATGTTAGAATGTTGTTTGCGAAGAGTAAAAAGATTTCCTTCATATATTATTATGTTTTTATATAGACAGTTTATTGAAAAATCTGTTATACAATATTTAATTTTCTGATCTCAATTTTGTTTTTTTCTATAAACTTGAGTCATATCATGAGGCTGTGCGTAGCAGAAGATAAAATGAACAGATAAGTATTTTATTTAGTTAATTCTTCTTATTTATTTATGTATTATATTTCATGTCTTATATGATTTAAAAAAAACTATATTGTATGGGCTCCAAATTGGTAAATGATACATCTTTCCAGAAAGGCCACAACTAGATGTCATTTATCTTGATTGTTGTACCACAAATAGCATAGTTTAACCCCTCCAATTTAGTCTAATTTCCCAAAATTATACCTTTTTCTATTCATTTTTGTTGAGATTTATTCTGGTCCATTGGCAGGGATTGTGCGTTAATGAATGTCCTTCCATGTTGAGATAAATACAACCCAAAGCAAATAGGGTTTTTTGTTCTGTTTATTTAGGTTCGTTAGCTGTTGTACATGACAAGTTTGCAGCTGTTTGCACAATATATGATTGCAAGATTATGTAAATTTACTCTCTTTCTGTTTGTACATTATGAGAACATTTGTTGTAGGGGGTGAATTTTACTGGTATATTTACTCTTTATACAATTTATTCATTTGAATAGTAATTTTTCTAAAAAAAAGTTATTTATCTTTGCCGAAGCAACGCGAGGCTCATATCTAGTTTTAATTATTCCGCGTATCTGAATTTGTACTATAATTATTACGAAATTCGTTAGATATATATTTTGAATGAGTAGAGGGAGATCAAGAGAGACAAGTAGACAGTAATCTCAGTCTCAAATGGATGTATTCTCTCTCGTACCTTATAACGACAAGATAAATAAAATAGGAGGGTTGAAATGTATTATGGTTCTGTATTTTAACTATATTTTTTATTTTTTATTTTCGTTTTTAAAGTTTAAATAATTGATATGAACAATTCAACATAATTTTCATAATAAAATATATTTGGAGATCAGATCTTATATATTTTAGTATTTCTTTACTATTTTTTTTAGATTAGATTCAATATCAGTTTTTTTGGATATATAGTCTAGAATCTCCTTAAAACAATGATTTTGTACCTATTTAAAAATATTAGTAAAAAAAGTTTTAAAAAATACAAAATTTGATATCTAAGGATATTACAATATGAAGATCATGTTGAGTGGTTCAGATTAACTATTCGGATAGTAAAAACAAAGATAAGAATGTGGTGTATTATTAAAGCACAAAATCATTGTGCATTTGAACCTTCCTCTAAATAAAATACATAATCTAATGAGCTCAGAAAAAATCTGAATCGTTACATAACTATAATGTTATGAATACAAATATGGGTTTAAACTTAGATGTAAATGAATATACATACTAATACGATTTTAAACTTGAAAGCGAATATAAATAATTAAATATAGATATAGTTTATAAATACAGATAATTATTCATATCTATATGTTTTAGAACAGCAGATATTAATATTGTAGGATACTTATTTTGCAGCTAACAAATTATGCTGAAAATTTTCCTTTTTCACCATTTTGACTGGTTACATCATATATAATATATATGTTTAGTTTATGGAAATATTTTTTATTCGTTTATAGATGTTAGAAAAAAAAAATGAGATCCATTGTAATATATTAAGTTGACAATTTTGACAAACAATTTTTTTTATAATTTTATAATATGAATTTTAGATGTAATTCATACTATACTAAAATGATGGATATGAAAAAAAATCACTACAGTTATGTGAAGCTTAATACACAACCAATCGATAAGTCCAACAATATATTTGTAAATATTTTTATTTTATTAAAACTTTTCAAAATTAATTACAAAATATATTATTAATATTGTCAAAATAAAATTATTATTTTCTCTCCTAGATGCATTCATGTTTCAATAATATATGAATTCAGAGAAATAATTATTTTGTTCATTCGGAACAAATCTCAAATCTTATCCGGTCTACACAATTTTTGCGCCACAAAAGTAAATAAAATCTTTATATTTAAACAATTGTTATAAAATATATTTATGTGGATATTCATTCTATAACTTCCAATATTAATGTCCACTACCTCCACTATCTCCACTACCATGGACATTCATTTTCTCATTTATTATTGTAACATCTCTTTCTAGCCTATAAATAGAGGCTTTGTAAATAGAGATGATACACACATATTATATACAATAGTGGAGAATATAATTATGTTATTGCTCTCTTTATCTCTCTTGTTATTTACTTACTTTTGTTGCAACTTTATCTTAATTTTACAACACGTTATCAGCACGAATTGCTCGGAAGAAGTTGCAAAGTAATCATGTAAGTAATTTGTGTAATTAATTATTATATCTTTCATTAATTTAAATTTCATTTAAATTTTTTATTATATATTTTTTTTAGTTTATAAGAATCATTCCTTGAAGTGAATGATGAAATAATAACCTGAAGTTATTATCAAAACTAAATATTTATCAAGAACCTGAAGTTCATATTACCTAAATATAATAATAAGAGTAATAACCTAAAGTTATTATCACAACTAAAATTTTATCAAGAACCCGAAGTTCGTATTACTTGAATAAAATAATAACCTGAAGTTCTATTATAAATTTTAGTATAAAATTAATATAATAACCAGCAGTTATTATAGGCCACTAGATGAATAATAACATGAAGTTATTCTCAATTAAAAACCTGAAGTTTTATTAGAAATTTTTATATAAAATCAATATAATAACTAGAAGTTATTATAGGTCATTGGATGAAAATATAACCCGAAGTTATTTCAAATTAAATTATACAATTGCGCAACCAAGCAATTTAATAACCAGAAGTTATTAAATAAAATATTTTATTATAACCTGAAGTTATTAATACATTTAAATTTATTTATTTATTTATTCATGCAATTTACATATTATTTTATTTTATATCCATTTATCTCCTTTTTCATAATATGAAGTTATGATATTAATAACCTGAAGTTATGGCATTGATAACCTGAAGTTATGATATTAATAACCTAAAGTTATGACATTGATGACATTGATAACCTGAAGTTATGACATTTATAATTCAAAATTATAGCATTCATAACCCGAAGTTATGGCATTCATAATCCGAAGTTATGGCATTCATAATCCGAAGTTATGGCATTCATAACATGAAGTTATGGCATTAATAACCTGAAGTTAATGTGTATTCATTTTGTAGTACATATGACAAATCTCACAAAGTTTGAATTTATCTTCTTTTTCATTTATCATAACTTGAAGTTATGGTAGTAATAACCTGATGTTGAAAAATACATATTAATGAGAAAGAAAAACATCTTGAAGATGTTTGTTTCAGATGTGGGATGATAAATCACTGGTCGCGTACCTGTCGTACGCCAAAATATTTTGTACAGCTATATCAAGCCACAATCAAGAAATAAGGAGAAAATGTGAAAAATAACTTTACTGAAAATAACCCAAAATGAATGCCATATGGATACACATCTTGATGTATCAGATTTCTTCCATAATATCAATGAATAAATATATATTATTACTTAGGGAGAAAATGTAGTATAGAAGTTTATATTTATGTTTAATAAAAGTTTAGTTTACTTTTAAATTTTTATATGCAAATAAGTTTAATGAATAAAAGTACTTTATTTTTTGCATTTAAAAAAAAAATGGCTGACGTAATGATAAGTAATGAAGATCCATGTCTGGTAGACACTGGAACAACTAATATCATATTGAAAAGTAAGAACTACTTTTCACAATTGTATCTTGGTGAGACTAATATTCACACTATATCTGGCACAAGTAATTTAATATAAGGCTCCGGAAGAGCTTGTATTTTGTTACCTGAAGGAACAAAATTAATAATAAATGATGCATTATATTCAAGTAGATCTAGAAAAAATCTACTAAGCTTTAAAGATATTCGAAAAAATGGTTATCATGAATGAGAAAAATTACGAGTATCTTCATATCACATCTATTAAGAATGACCAGAATATCATAATTGAAAAGATGCAAGCAATGTCATCTGGATTATATAGTACTTATATAAGTAAAATAGAATCAAATATGGTTGCTAACCCGAAATTAGCCGTTACTAACCAGAAGTTAGTTGTTACTAACCAAAAGTTAGTTGATCCAAAATTATTTACATTATGGCATGACAGATTGGGTCATCCAGGAAATATAATGATGAGAAAAATAATTGAAAGTGCAAATGAGCATCCCCTAAAGGACCTGAAGATTATTATCAAAAGATATGACATGCGAAGCATGCTCTCTTGGAAAACTAATTATTAGGCCATCTCCAAATAAAGTTCGACCTGAAGCTCCTTCATTTTTAGAAAGAATTCAAGGAGATATATGTGGACCTATTACACCTCCATGTGGACCATTTAGATATTTTATGGTGTTAATTGATGCATCAACACGCTGGTCACTTGTGAGTTTGTTAGCAACAAGAAATGTTGTATTTGCTAGACTATTAGCACAAATTATCCAATTGAGAGCTAATTTTCCGGATTATCAAATTAGAAGAATCCGGCTTGATAATGCATGTGAGTTCACTTCTCAAACTTTTAATGATTATTGCATGTCTATTGGAATTACGGTAGAACATCCAGTGGCCCATGTTCATACACAAAACGGTCTAGCAGAATCGTTGATTAAAAGATTATAATTAATTGTTAGACCATTACTCATGAGGTCTAGTTTACCGTCTTCCGCATGGGGACATGCCATATTACATGCCGCTGCACTAATTAAATTAAGACCAACTGCTTATCATAAATATTCCCCATTACAATTGATCTTTGGAAGAGAACCAAATTTGTCCCATCTAAAGGTATTTGGTTGTGCATATGTTTCAATTTCTCCTCCAAAACGCACAAAAATGGGACCTCAAAGAAGGTTGAGAATTTATATTGGTTTTAACTTTTCTTCTATTATTAGATATTTAGAACCATTAACAGGAGATGTTTTTATAGCAATATTTGCTGATTGTCATTTTAATGAATCAATATTCCCAAATTTAGGGGAAGAAAAATAAAAACTGGATAAACAAGTAACTTGGAATTCATCGTTATCTTATCTTGACCCCCGAAGTGGTCAATGTGAAATCGAAGTTCAAAATATCAAAAATATGCAAAGAATTGCAAATGAATTACCTGATGCATTCACATATACAAATAGAGTTACTAAATCACATATTCCAACTATAAACGCACCTGCTCGAATTGACATTACAAAAATATCTAATGAATCTAATGTGCGTAGAAAACGTGAAAGACCACTTGGTTCTAAGGATGTAAATCCACGTAAAAGGAAAGAGCAGAATAAAGCAGTTGGTCCAACCCCAGAAGAGGTTGATGGTAAAACTCCAGCAGAAGTAAATAAAACTCCAGAAGAGGTTGATAGTAAAACTCCTGAAGAAGTATGTAAAATCCCAGAAGAGATTAATGGTAGAACTCATGAAGAAGTTGATAAAACCCCAGAAGAGGTTGATGAAGTTCCAGAAGAAACTCAAGTACCAAATGATTATGAGATTTCTATAAATTATGTAATAAATGGTACTATATTAAATAGAAATAAAACACATGTTGATGAAATCTTTGCATTCGCTATAGCAAGCGATGTTATAAACGAAGAAGACAATGTGCCAAAAACTCTAGAAGAGTGTAGACATAGAAATGATTGGCATAAATGGAAAGATGCCATACAAGCAGAATTAAGTTCATTAGACAAGCGGCAAGTATTTGGACCTATAGTCCAAACGCCCAAAGATGTTAACCCTGTAGGTTACAAATGGGTATTTGTCATAAAAAGAAATGAGAAAAATGAGATTGTGACATATAAAGCAAGGCTAGTGGCACAAGGCTTTACACAAATTCCTGGAGTTGATTATGAAGAAACGTATTCACTTGTAGTGGATGCGATAACTCTCAGATTTCTAATAAGTCTCACAATTGCAGAAAATCTAAAAATGCAACTTATGGATGTTGTAACAGCCTATTTATATGGTTCACTTGACAGTGATATATACATGAAAGTCCCAGAAGGATTGAAAATGCATGAAGCATATAAGTCAAAACCTAGAGAGATGTACTCTATAAAATTAAGAAGATCTTTATACGGACTAAAACAATCTGGTCAAATGTGGTATAATCGACTGAGTGAGTACCTTCTAAAAGAAGGATATAAAAATAATATAATTAGTCTGTGTGTTTTTATTAAAAGATCAAATCTAGGTTTCACAATCATTGCAGTGTATGTTGATGATTTAAATATTATTGGATCTCCTGAAGAGATTGAGAATACTGCAAAATTAATGAAGAATGAATTTGAGATGAAAGACCTTGGTGTAACAAAATTTTGTTTGAGCCTACAGATCGAACATCTAAAGAATGGAATATTTATCCATCAATTAAATTATGTTGAAAAAATATTAAAGAGATTCAATATGGATAAAGCTCATCCTTTGAGCACACCAATGGTCGTACGATCGCTAAATGCAGAAAATGATCATTTTCGCCCACAAGAAAATAATGAAAAAGTGCTTGGTCCTGAAGTACCATACTTAAGTGCAATCGGGGCATTATTATATCTTGCAAATAATATGAGACCTGATATCTCATTTGCAGTAAATGTGTCAGCAAGATATAGTTCCAAACCAACCAGAAGACATTGGAATGGAATTAAACAAGTATTTCGGTATCTCTGCGGAACTAAAGATATGGGGTTATACTATCAAAAGGATACAAAATCCAATTTAGTTGGATATGCAGATGTGGGATATTTATCGGATCTACATAAAGCACGATCTCAATCAGGATATGTATTCACCTATTGTGGAGCTGCAATTTCATGGCAATCGACAAAACAAACTCTTACAGCTACATCTTCAAATCACGCCGAATTGGTCGCCTTATACAAGGCTGGTCGAGAATGTGTTTGGTTACGGTCAATGATTCAAAATATTCAAGAAGAATGCAGACTTGAAAACATCAAGGTAAATCCTACTCCGCTATATGAAGATAATGCAGCATGCATTGCACATATCAAAGAAAGATATATCAAAGGAGACCAAACTAAACATATTACACCAAAGTTCTTTTCGACACATGACCTACAAAAGGAAGGCGTAATAGATGTTTGCCAAGTTCGATTAATCGACAATCTGGCAGACCTATTCACAAAATCTTTACCAACAAAGGTTTTTGTACAACTCACAAAGAAGATAGGTGTACATCGATTGAAGGATATTTAATGATATCAAAATGAGGGGAAGCATTATACGCACTGTACTCTTTTTCCCTTAATCAAGTTTTTATCCCAATGGGTTTTTCTTGGTAAGGTTTTTAATGAGGCAATACATGGTCCTGAAGTATCATGTTGATCCTGAAGTATCATATTAACAGCGTATAATGAAAGATGAACATCCAAGGGGAAGTGTTATAAAATATATTTATGTGGATGTTCATTCTATAACTTCCAATATTAATGCCCACTACCTCCACTATCTCCACTACCATGGACATTCATTTTCTCATTTATTATTGTAACATCTCTTTCTAGCCTATAAATAGAGGCTTTGTAAATAGAGATGATATACACATATTATATACAATAGTGGAGAATACAATTATGTTATTGCTCTCTTTATCTCTCTTGTTATTTACTTACTTTTGTTGCAACTTTATCTTAATTTTACAATAACAATAAATTATGCACAATTTTTTTTAATAAATAACTCTGTACTAAATAATAACTAAAGATATTACTATAATAAACTTAGGTGGGGTCATCAATTACTTGATTGTGAGTATCACTATCACAAGTTTAGATACATGACGGACCCATATAGTCTCGGGGGGCAGCTGCACTAGTGCTTGTTGTTCTGGATTTTGAGTTTTAATGGAGATCGGAAAGTTCTGATTGACTTTATCTCTCTTAAAAATTCTTTTACCTCCCTCTAGATTTTTTATTTGTAATTCGATTTAAGTTTATGGTTAAAATTATAATATTTTTTTTGAATTATGATTGATAAATAGAATTATAGGTTAGAGAATCATAAATTATAAGTCAAAGTATTAGAAAGTATAAGTTAAAGTATTGTTTTTTTAGGAGGGTTCAAATGCCTCCATTTTTTGTGCCTCCACGATGCCTCTATTTTTTAAAACTTTAATAACTCAAAATTTAAAGCTTAAAAGTCAAAATAAAATTGTTAGATGTGATATATATTATTTTCTCTATGTACTCATAAAAAATTATCACATTTCAATTTTGTTTTTATGTAAATCAATAAGTTCAAAAATCAACGTCTAGAAATTATCCACATTAGTGCATTTTTTATAAGCTATTGATGACAATCAAAATAAAATTGAAATGTCATAATTTTTTGCACATGCATAAATAAAATGATGTAGATCATATCCAACAGTTTCATTTTAACTTTTAAGTTTTAAATTTTGAATTATTAAAGTTTTAAAAAATAGAGGGATGGTGGAGGCACAAAAAATGGAGGCATTTGAACCCTCTTCTTATTTTTTTATCGAGTATCTAATTAGTTAATAGGTTTAAACTCAATTAGCTATTTAAATTCGATTTGTTATTTTTTTGTCACCTTTCACGGAAATTCTAGATCCAGCTCTGTTTAGATAATTCTTTGTCTAAGGTTCTTTGGACAAAATTCCACCATTTGAACACATATTTAGTAGACCATTAATGTGTATTAAATTCGAGCTAATAATACCCATTTTAAAACTTTCGTTACTGATTCACGGCGTGGATCAGCGCTAAAAGAAATTGCAGCGCCGCGGTGGAAGCGTAGTCAGATCAGGCAACCCAAGAACCGAATCAAATATCTTATTGATTGATTGCACGTTGCACCGAACGACAGCCCACGTGGATATGTCTGCCTTTGCAGCCATCTCTGGAGTGGCACGTGTTACACTACAACATCTACCAATATACTTATATACTACATCACTCCTCTCCATTTCTGTTAAAAAGAGACATATCCATTCTAAACAAAGACTATAGCGAAATTTTTATTTCTACCATATTAAAAAAAAAAATTAAACCAAAACACTTCAGTTTTAACCAAAATTTGAATTTTACTCATACTACCAAATCATTCAACAGCCTCAAAGTCTAGGGACCACCAATTAACACTGCTCTAGCCTAGAGACCTTCAAATAAAATAGCGGCTCCAATTATTTTATTTTTTTAAGTGGCACATAACATTTTGCATAGAACATTTTTAATGTATTCAAACAATTGTGTGAGATCCATTATAAGAGGAATTCATTAAAACAATTGTTTAACCCATACAAATAATTTTAGTGGGAACTACATAGATATAAAAATATTATTTTACCAATGTATTTAACTCATTGTTTGAAAATCTCGCTCTGCTCTTGATTTCAAGTGATAAAAAAAATATTGAAATAAATACATTTAAAATTAATTTATAAATCTAGCCTTTTAACAGCTTCATGTTATACTAATTTATTTATTTTTTAAATTAAAATTTTAAATAAATACACCATTCGTAAATAGAACAATTTCAACAATTTAAATTCATAGTTTAAAACTAATTTGATAAATTAAAACTAAATTTATCAAAAAAAAATTAGTAATGCTAAAAACATCCTAGTTCTACAGTATTCTTTTTTTATTATTATTATTTTGCATGATACTGCTTAAATTGTGCATGACTGCTATGTAAATGTGTAATGTTAGATGATTCCTTTAAATATTCATACCCCATTGAAAAAGAATTTACGAGCCATCAAACTTTTTGAAACTAAATTAGGTGTGAAAACGGAGCGGGTAGTACTAAAATCATATTCATATATTTTTTTTTTCTTTTTTGATACAGAGCGAATATAAGATGGATACGGATTGAATCAAATCAGATAATTATTAAAACAATATAAAATATATATATATATATTTATTTATTTATTTAAGTTCGCAATATTTATCTAATTATAATGGTGAATACCATATATTTTTCATAATATATATTTAAATATATGGTATATATCTACTATTCAGATACAGATAATTGAAACGTAAAACTATATCAGTATCCTTATTCAAACGGACATTAGAATATCGGATATCTATATCTAAGTTTTTCAAATACGGATCAAATTTGAATTGGATATTATCTATACCATTTTCACCCCTATTCTAAATGCATAATTTTATTATAAATAATAAGTGGATATACATAAGTAAATAAAATGGTTTCTCAGTTACACCAATAATTAGGTAAACTCACCACATAATTATAATGTCCAATATAAACATCAAGTATTGTTTGCTACATTAGAAAATAAGATAAATTAGCAATATTTTTACCACCTTTTTCCAATTAAAATGTAAATGACTGTAAATTATTACTCAATTATTTAATCTTTTACTATGAAAAGAACATATTTTAGTAGAAATATGTATAAAAAAAGGATATAACTTGACAAAAAAAATATATTTTGACATTTGGGTGTTTTTTTTTCAAGTTCAACATTGTAAGTATAACATATATTATCCACATGCATGTTTTGCCGTCGACTTGAATAATACTTTTGATTGTTAGACTCTTAAGTGCATAATAGCATGCTTCAAATTTATTTTCTAATTTTTATTTATTTTTAATTCATTGTCGAGTGATCCCCCTTCAAGGATAGAATTAGATACCGTAATGACAACACAAAAAAATTAAAAAGACACATCAAGAAAATGACAAACCAACTTAAATTATTGACATTACAAAAGTTCATAGTTCCAAAATCCTTGAGACACGTACTATTTTTGTTGTAGTTTTCACTAGGGTGGTGCTATTTTGAGAACATCATTAATTCATTATGATTATTGAAAACTGACATAAACTTTTCTCTTCATACCTAATTTATCCTTCAACCATTTTCGTGACGAAACAAAAAAATAAAATAAAAATACTCCTTAAAGTAAAATAGTAATTAATGCACCTCAAAAGTAAAATTGCACATACTTGACAGTTGCTGTCAAGGTTTCAAACAAAAAAAAAAAGTAAAAATGCACAAGAAACATCTAACTGTACGTTCAGTATATATATTGTGTGTGGTCGTATTTATATTTAGCTCTTTACAAATTATATTGAGTCTTATCAAGAATCATGAAGCTAATCATCACTAAATTTTATTTCATATTTTCAATATGATATATTTAATTAAGAACAATTGTTATATATATATTTATAGTGGATATATATTTAAATCTAGTGTTGTATACATCAAATTCAGCAAAAATTCGATAATAACAGTTGGTCCTTAACTTTTTTATTCTTGTTCCTTTTTCATTCTTCTACAACTTCGTTGGCATGAGCACAATAAGATCATCAAATATTCATTTAAAAAAAAATTAACAAATAATGAAAAACATATATATACATGTTATCATTTATTTATTGCAATATGTTTATTGTGTCTTTCTTTATTGATTTGATATGTTGTACATTTATTGTGAAAATATAAGAAAGAGAGTCTAAAAGTAAATTGGATAACAAAATGATAATGTTTCATTGTTTCTCATCTTAATAATTTAAATTATGCTCTCAAAATAGCACCGCTCTTTTTGCTACTCAAAATAATAAACTATTTGTTATTTGTTATAAATAAAATAAGTTATGGATGGATGTTCATTTGCAACTTTTCTATAATTACTTCCAAACTCCTCATAAAGATTTATGTTATTCTCTTCTCATTTATCAATACAATTAATTTACCATGACTTGTTATTTACATTTTCTACCTATAAATGGAGGATTGTAAGATTGTATTTGATACACAAGAAAAGAATAAGAATAAAAGATAGTTATCTTATACATTGTTAATATCTTGTTTGATTTCTTTATCTTTATTTTACAACACGTTATCAGCACGAATTGTTCGAAAGTTACAAAGTAATCCTGTAAGTAATTTATGTGATTAATTTTTATATCTTTCATTAATTTAAATTTCATTTAATTTTTTTATTATATTTGTTTTAGTTTATAAGATTCATTCCTTGAAGTGAATGATGGAATAATAACCTGAAGTTATTATCAAAACTAAATGTTTATTTAGAACTTGAAGTTCTATTAGAATTTTTAATATAAAATTAATATAATAACCGATAGTTATTATAGGCCACTGGATGAATAATAACCTGAAGTTATTCCCAATTAAAACTTGAAGTTCATTAGAAATTTTCATATAAAATTAATATAATAACCAGAAGTTATTATAGGTCATTGGATGAAAATATAACCCGAAGTTAATTCAACTTAAATTCTACAATTGCGCAGTCAAGCAATTTAATAACCAGAAGTTATTAAATAAAATATTTTATTATAACATGAAGTTATATAATATTAACCTGAAGTTATTAATACATTTAAATTTATTTATTCATGCATTTACGTATTCTTTTATTTATATTTATTTATCTCCCTTTTTATAACCTGAAGTTATGATATTAATAATATGAAATTATTGATATGTATCTATTTTGGTAAATCTCACAAAACTTGAATTTATCTCCCTTTTCATTTATCATAACTTGAAGTTATGTTATTAATTACTTAAAGTTGTATTTTGTTATAAATACATATTAATAGAAATGAGAAAGGGAAACATCTTGAAGATGTTTGTCACACATGTGGGATGGCAAATTATTGGTTGTACCTGTTGTATGCCACTTAAAAAAAAATGGGGAAAAATGTGGAAACTAACTTTACTGAAAATGACCCCGGAAATTAATGCCATATGGATGCACATCTTGATGTATCAGATTTATTCCATAATGCGGATGAAAAAAAAAATAAACACTTTTACTAAGGGAGAAAAATAAAATGTACAATTTTATGTTTATGTTTACTAAAGGTTTAAATTTACATTTCAATTTTTTTATGCAAATAAAGTTAATGAATAAGTGGAAGTTATTGCATTCTTTTATTTTAAAGGAAAATGGCTGACGCAATGATAAGTAATGAAGATTCATATCTGGTAGACAGTGGAACAACTAGTACCATATTGAAAAGTAAGAAATTCTTTTCACAATTGTATCTTGGTGAGACTAATATTCACACTATATCTGGCACAAGTAATTTAATAGAAGGCTCCGGAAGAGCTTATATTTTGTTACCTAAAGGAACAAAATTAATAATAGATGATGCATTATATTCAAGTAGATCCAGAAGAAATCTGCTAAGTTTTAAAGATATTCGAAAGAATGGTTATCATATTGAAACTATGAATGAGAGAAATTGCGAATATCTTCATATCACATCTATTAAGAATAACCATAAAATCATAATGGAAAAGATGCAAGCATTGTCCTCTGGACTATATGGAACTTATATAAGTACAATAGAATCAAATATGGTTACTAACCAGTAGTTAGTTGATCCAAAGTTATTTACATTGTGGCATGATAGATTGGGTCATCCAGGAAATATAATAATGAGGAGAATAATTGAAAGTGCAAATGGGCATCCCCTAAAGGACATGAAGATCCTATTATCAAAAGATATGACATGCGAAGCATGCTCTCTTGGAAAACTAATTAGTAGGTCATCTCCAAATAAAGTTCGACCTGAAGCTCCTTCATTTTTAGAAAGAATTCAAGGAGATATATGTGGACCTATTACACCTCCATGTGGATCATTTAGATATTTTATGGTGTTAATTGATGCATCAACACGCTGGTCACATGTGAGTTTGTTAGCAACAAGAAATGTTGCATTTGCTAGACTATTAGCACAAATTATCCAATTGAGAGCTAATTTTCCGGATTATCAAATTAGAAGAATCCGGCTTGATAATGCAGGTGAGTTCACTTCTCAGACTTTTAATGATTATTGCATGTCTATTGGAATTACGGTAGAACATCCAGTGGCCCATGTTCATACACAAAACGGTCTAGCAGAATCGTTGATTAAAAGGTTGCAATTAATTGCTAGACCATTACTTATGAGGTATAGTCTACCGTCTTCTGCATGGGGACATGCCATATTACATGCCGCTGCACTCATTAGATTAAGACCAACTGCTGATCAGAAGTATTCCCCGTTACAATTGGTCTCTGGAAGAGAACCAAATTTGTCTCATCTAAAGATATTTGGTTGTGCTGTATATGTTCCAATTTCTCCTCCACAACACACAAAAATGGGACCTCAAAGAAGACTGGGAATTTATATTGTTTTTAACTCTCTTTCTATTATTAAATATTTAGAACCATTAACAGGAGATGTTTTTACAGCAAGATTTGCTGATTGTCATTTTAATGAATCAATATTCCCAAATTTAGGGGAAGAAAAATAAAAACTGGATAAACAAGTAACTTGGAATTCATCGTTATCTTATCTTGACCCCCGAAGTGGTCAATGTGAACTCGAAGTTCGAAAGATCATAAATTTGCAAAGAATTGCAAATGAATTTCCTGATGCATTCACCGATACGAATAGAGTTACTAAATCACATATTCCAGCTATAAATGCACCTGCTCGAATTGACATTACAAAAATATCTAATGAATCTAATGTGCGTAGAAAACGTGAAAGACCACTTGGTTCCAAGGATGTAAATCCACGTAAAAGAAAAGAGCAGAATAAAGCAGTTGGTTCAACCCTAGAAGAGGTTGATGATAAAACTCCTGAAGAAGTCAATAAAATCCTAGAAGAGATTAATGGTAAAACTCCTGAAGAAGTCGATAAAACCCTAGAAGATGTTGATGAAATTCTAGAAGAAACTCAAGTACCAAATGATTATGAGGTTTCTATAAATTATGTAATAAATGGTACTATATTAAATAGAAATAAAATACATGTTGATGAAATATTTGCATTCACTATAGCAAGCGATATTATAAACGAAGAAGATAATGTGCCAAAAACTCTCGAATAGTGTAGACAAAGAAATGATTGGCATAAATGGAAAGATGCCATACAAGCAGAATTAAGTTCATTAGACAAGCGGCAAGTATTTGGACCTGTAGTCCAAACACCCAAAGATGTTAACCCTGTAGGTTACAAATGGGTATTTGTCATAAAAAGAAATGAGAAAAATGAGATTGTGAGATATAAAGCAAGGCTGGTGGCACAAGGCTTTACACAAATACCAGGAGTTGATTATGAAGAAACGTATTCACCTGTAGTAGATGCGATAACTCTCAGATTTCTAATAAGTCTCACAGTTGCAGAAAATCTAAAAATGCGACTTATGGATGTTGTAACAGCCTATTTATATGGTTCACTTGACATTGATATATACATGAAAGTCCCAGAAGGATTGAAAATGCCTGAAGCATATAAGTCAAAACCTAGAGAGATGTACTCTATGAAATTGAGAAGATCTTTATATGGACTAAAACAATCTGGTCGAATGTGGTATAATCGACTGAGTGAGTACCTTCTAAAAGAAGGATATAATAATAATATAATTAGTCCATGTGTTTTTATTAAAAGATCAAATCTAGGTTTCACAATCATTGCAGTGTATGTTGATGATTTAAATATTATTGGATCTCCTGAAGAGATTGAGAATACTGCAAAATTAATGAAGAATGAATTTGAGATGAAAGACCTTGGTGCAACAAAATTTTGTCTCGACCTGCAGATCGAACATCTAAAGAATGGAATATTTATCCATCAATTAAATTATGTTGAAAAAATATTAAAGAGATTCAATATGGATAAAGCTCATCCTTTGAGCACACCAATGGTCGTACGATCGCTAAATGCAGAAAAGGACCCTTTTCGCCCACAAGAAAATAATGAAATAGTACTTGGTCCTGAAGTACCATACTTAAGTGCAATCGGGGCATTATTATATCTTGCAAATAATACGAGACCCGATATCTCATTTGCAGTAAATGTGTTAGCGAGATATAGTTCCAAACCAACCAGAAGGCATTGGAATGGAATTAAACATGTATTTCGGTATCTCTGCGGAACTAGAGATATGGGGTTATACTATCAAAAGGATACAAAATCCAATTTAATTGGATATGCAGATGCTGGATATTTGTCGGATCCACATAAAGCACGATCCCAATCAGGATACGTATTCATCTATTGTGGAGCTGCAATTTCATGGCGATCGACAAAACAAACTCTTACGGCAACATCATCAAATCATGCCGAGCTAATCGCTCTATACGAGGCGGGTCGAGAATGTGTTTGGTTACGGTCAATGATTCAAAACATTTAGGAAGAATGCGGACTTGAAAACATCAAGATAAATCCTACTCCGCTATATGAAGATAATGCAGCATGCATTGCACAAATCAAAGAAGGATATATCAAAGGAGATCGAACTAAACATATCACGCCAAAGTTCTTTTCGACACATGACCTACAAAAGGAAGGCGTAATAGATGTTTGCCAAGTCCGATCAATCGACAATCTGGCAGACTTATTCACAAAATCTTTACCGACAAAGGTTTTTGTACAACTCACAAAGAAGATAGGTCTACATCGATTGAAGGATATTCAATGATATCAAAATGAGGGGAAGCGTTATACGCACTGTACTCTTTTTCCCTTAACCAAGTTTTTATCTCAATGGGTTTTTCTTGGTAAGGTTTTTAATGAGGTAGTACGTGATCCTGAAGTATCATGTTAATATCGATCCTGAAGTATCATATTAACAGCGTATAATGAACAATGAACATCCAAGGGGAAGTGTTATAAATAAAATAAGTTATGGATGGATGTTCATTTGCAACTCTTCTATAATTACTTTCAAACTCCTCATAAAGATTTATGTTATTCTCTTCTCATTTATCAATACAATTAATTTACCATGGCTTGTTATTTACATTTTCTACCTATAAATAGAGGATTGTAAGATTGTATTTGATACACAAGAAAAGAATAAGAATAAAAGATAGCTATCTTATACATTGTTAATATCTTGTTTGATTTCTTTATCTTTATTTTACAACATTATTGACATTAAAACAATTTAGTATTCATTCTTAGAAATAATGATATATAGAACCGTATAAATATTACTAGAGTCAAGATTCTCATGAGTAAAGAAATATACGTAGTTCAATAATTTAAATTTGCAAATTCAAATAGACAATTTTTAACAAATATTCAAATTTGCAAATTCAAATAGAAACTATGATCTTATTTCAGATATACGCGCGTTTTGTCGTTCATACGAAATATAAAATTTTCAATGGTCAGTATTTAACCGTGTCTGATAAATATTATATAATACATAATTTTATAATCTTTACTCATAAGATTGTAAAAATATTACATAAACTTTTGGGACGAGATTTGTACTTTTAAATTATTTCATTGTGTATGAATTTCATCCTTTGATGAATGAAATATGATATACACATTTTCACCAGCTGCAATGTAGATAGATTATATATAGTTGAATGGCGTTATCATTGAATAAAAAGTTAAAAACACTCTGTGGTACTAATGATTACATCTGTCACAAAAGATTCTAAGATGAATCTTTCGTAAGGCTTTGCTCTATAACAGCACTTGCGAATTGTGATTGGCAGTTTCAGTTTGACACAACACAAATTCTGATTGGCAGTTTCAATTGTGTCTAGTTTTGAAACTGGAGAAGTAATTGCAGTGTATGGCCCAATAGCAATATGTGATTTTTGTTTATATTAAAGAAAGCAAGGAAATGAACATGCGTACCCGGAACAAGGATTACGTGGCGCACATCTAAAGTTCGTTTCGGTGACGTACGGCTTTAACTTGATTATAGAAAGAGATAGAAATACCTTTTCTCTTTCTTCTCACGCTCTCCATTACAATGTAATAACTGGATAAATCCATTTATTGATTGCATTGTCAGACTTCAGTCATCGTATGGAAAACTGGATTATTTTTTTGCTCATCTCGCTTTTGAAAAATTTGATTTCTGTAATATTAAAGCTTGATATCTGATCGATTCATCTTTATTAATTTGATTGTATTCATGTTCAAACAACTTAAAAATTAATAAATCATTTTAAATATTTTATTTTGATCTATAAGTCCTGTGTATAATCAACTTATTTAAGTATTCAAAAAACAAATTTAACATTTTCGTGAAGGCATGCACTGAAAATATTTTCATTGAATTTTCAAATTAAATAAATACTTGATTTTTTTTTTTTAAATCTAGACAGGCCAACAAAAAGTTTCTAGAAAGTGAAGTGGAAATAAAATCACATAATTAAATTTGATGCTCTCTATGTGCAAGCCACATAATTTTTTTGAAAAGTAGTGGTATTTACCACCGATTTCATATATGAAACTCAAAATACTTCATAACATGGTATCCAAAATGGAGACCAAAAGTTAAGAAGTAAAATGTCTTACAACAAAACAGTATAAAACCAGCACATGCATACAAACCAGAAATAAGAAAGCATAAAACGACTAAGCAAAAGATAAACTGGTAAACTAAGAATAAAACTACTCCAAAGCCTCCCAATCTACTTCATCATCTTCAGTTTGAGCGTCGCCAGACATTGGACTTAGGCGGTTGCCACTGCCACCATCCCGAGGAGTATTGTGAGGTACATCGGCCAGAGACAGCAGTAGGTCCACTGGGTGAGCAGTGTCCAAGCTGCCTGAATCTGCCATTGGAACTTGATCTGGGAGGTCCTTAAGATCAGATGGCAACATTAGACTTAATTTAAGCAAAGAATTTTTAGGAATATAAGTACACCATAAGTGTGCTAAGGAGATAACCTTAGCACCAATCGTTTTAATCGGTATGCAAGCCACATAATTAAAGACAGGCTTAAGGAATTTCCATTTACCACTAAGAAAAAAAAGATGGCTGTATAAGCAAAGTTAGATATTTTGTTTGTGAGTTTGTGGGCTTCGTTGCTTCCAGTGAAATCCACCTTCCTAGTTCGATTGTATTTGATCAAGCCTTGTTCTAGATACTATAATAATAATAAGAGATCACATTGAACGGTTTGAATCGACTATTTGGACTTTGAAAATGTAGAAAATAACTTGTTGTAACTCAAAAATTGTTGTAACTTGATTCCTCCTCTAATAATAATACATTACGAGTGAAGTTGTGGTATTTTTTCATGCACACATAATTATGTACTGTGATTATTTTTTTTAAATTACAGTAGACAATTGCATTGATAGAAAAAATTACAAAGTAATTATTACATAAGATTAGACAATAAGTGTCTGTAAAATATACCGCTAAACAAAATTAAAAATTCACAGAAGTATGTGCATCTCTAGACAAATTTGTTCATCCTTATTTGATTGGAGTGATAGGAGCCTAGTGATAGTTTCTTATGTATGCATATCACAGCTGAGAAGGCACTGAATTTAAACTAAACCAAGAACTGAATCGACCGGACCAAAACAATCACTCATCAGCTGAGGAGGCACTAAATCAATCAACCTAGGACAGTCACTTTTAAACAGAAAGAGAAGAAAAAAGATAGAAGAAGATGCAGGAAATCAGTACAAAACAACATACAACCATCAAACTAAAAATGAAAGGTATACCTATTGTACATAGATGGGAAACTACTCGCCCTTCCGTCACTGAAGAAGAGAAGGTAGCCACGACTAATCCGTTATTTCAGTTCGACATTCATCAAAAAAAGATAAGAGCGACAAAAGTATTCGTGATACCCAAGCGGTGAGATAAGAAAAGCAAATACAAGGCAATCGGGGGAAAAAAAAAGAAGCCATGTACACTGATTTTATATCTTCATTTTTATAATTTAAACAATTCATTTGAATTGTTTAATATTATTTTGAAATGAAAATGTATTTTAAAACCGAATTTTATGTTTTTTTAATGTTTAGATGAGTAGTGAAATCACTACTTTCTGATGGTTCAAGATATTTAAATCAAACAATTTTATACTTATCAATACAATGGAAAAGCATATATAATTTAATATTTAAGTATGTATATTTTTATATGAATACTATATTTAGCGGTTTAAAATAATTATTTAAACTTTAAAACAAAAATATTAATTAATAGTGCAAATATATGTGCGTTATTAAAGTTCCAAATAAATTAAACTGAATCAAACTTAATCTAGTTCAAGTTTGAGTTGAACTGGTTCGAAATTAAATAAGGATTTCAAACTGAAAATAAGAGTTTAAGTTTGATTCAGGACGATTCGAAACAGTTTTGAACTGAACTGGTTCAAAATTGAAG
Organism: Carex pumila; assembly: GCA_033356055.1. Taxonomy (NCBI): domain Eukaryota; kingdom Viridiplantae; phylum Streptophyta; class Magnoliopsida; order Poales; family Cyperaceae; genus Carex; species Carex pumila. The sequence continues at coordinate 76,033 of JARJHM010000445.1, forward strand.
CAGAATTTAGAATAAAAAAGAAGAGTTTCGAATCAACAAACTCAATTTGAGTTCAATTCAAACTAATTTCAAGCCAAACAGGATTTTATTTGTTACAGTACCAAACTGGCTTGATTCGTTTCGAATTGAATTTTTTATGAATCGAACTCAATTGAATATTGAGCTACGAGCTTTTTTTTTCAACCATATTCGTTATACGTAGTACCGGAGCCTCACTCGCAAATTATTATAGTTTGGGACAATCATGGAGGTTTAAAGTCTAAATCACCAAACTAATAATCTAAGTTTAGAATTGCGTTATTTTATATCTACACACAATATGCAACACACGTGTCGTCAATTCCGATCTGCTGCAAGCCTGCAAATCTGCAATGCCTTTTCTAGAGAGATGAATATCAATCACGTTGACAAAGTATCATCATATTTGGTATTTTGAAATAAAATTATTTGATAAATCATGACTTTGTTCCCAAGTCAAGAACTGGAGATCTCCGTTACTCTTAGAATATCTCAAAGTCTATTGCTACGTGTCGACAGAAGGGAGAAGCAGACATCTCGTGTCACCATTTCTGACACCGGTCCCACATCAACGTGTCCTGGGTCCACCTTCTGGGTACCTGTGCGGCCGCGCCTCGTTAAAAAATATCCGTTACAGCAAACAGCTGCCAGGCGTCATAACGAGACATCACCACTACATCGAGGAGGATTTCGAATATAGTAGCACTGATAGGAAAGAGAATTCCTTTTTCCCTTACCAATGAATATTAATTATCTCGTCTCTTGACTTGCTTACTATCAATGTGGTAACCCATGTGACCTTTCTCTGTATTTTCAGGGTATTAACACAGTAACACTGCAGCAGTAGTTCCGCTGATTTTGGATCATGATCGGCTGCTACTAATATTTAAAAATAATTAAATTGCTTATTTTATTTTATTTTATTATTTTTGTTTATATTTCATTTCACAATTTAAGACGTAATTTAAATTAATCTATCTAAGAGGAGGATATTGAATAATTAATTTTTGTTTATGACAGTGGATCCTATCTATATGCTGAGTAAGTATGATTTAAGTTAGTTTATATGAAAATGTGGTTTAACTTATTCCATGGTTTTTTTATTTCATTTTTTCTATTTTACTTCTCATTGACAGTTTAAGTGTGGAGTAATCATATGCATAGGTAAACATATTATATACAGATCAATATTTTTATAAGAATTTTTTTTAAATTTAATTAATATGAATCTCAAAGAAAATTAATATATTGAATTTTCGCATAAAATCTTTTAAATCATTCATAGCGCATCATATTATTCTACATTTTTATTATAGCTTTTAAGATACTTATGTTTACACTATATTTACGTTTAATTAATATTTGTACATATCAACAGGTAAATGAAAATCCATTCTAATTGCTAAATATGATTCTTAATTTGGGCATTAATAGGATTGTAGGTAATGGTAGTGATACTTTCTTTTGGTTAGACAGATGGCATGGTAATTGCTCTTTATATTGTGTATTCCCTAATCTCTTTTGAGCTGCATCTAATCCATCTATTACTGTATCTGTCGTGTTCTCTAATTTTCCATTTAGTTTGCAATTTAATAGGCAATTAACATGAATTATCCTTTTAGAATGGAATCAACTATTGGGGCTCTTCCCCTATCACTCTTTAAATCCAAATAAGCCAGATAGAGTTTACTGGAGATGGACTTCTACGGGTTCTTTTACTGTTAACTCTCTTTATAAATGATTATCATGTAGGGGTTTTTCTAATAATATTTTTAATAATATATGGAAAGAAAAGATTCCTCTTAAGATCAAAGTTTTTGTTTGATTGTTTCGGCAGGATAAAATTCTTACTAAATGCAATTTACTAACTAGAGGTTGGCAAAGGCAATATAGATTGTGTATTTTGTGGTGCCCCAGAGATTGTAGATCATCTATTTGTTACTTGTCCTTTTATTTCTACTTTGTGGTCTTGGATTGGTAATCATAATAATTTTGTTTATAATTGCACGCATGTATCTGATCTATGGAACTTTGAGTATTGGATACCATTAAAGGATGCATTATTGGTTAAATTAATTAGGGCAGTTACTTTGTGGATTGTTTGGTTAACTAGAAATAAAATTTGTTTCCAAAATACCCAAGTACCATCTATTAGTTATGTGACATCTTCTATTATTGCCATGACATCATATTGGTATAAAGCACGTTTAGATAATTCTTATTTCAAGTTATCATTAATTTTGTCTTTTGATGTTTCTTCTTTGCCTAAGATAAGTACTATGATAGTTCTACTAGACTCGGACTCACAGGACATATCCAGTCCTTAGTTGGATTCAGACGTGGACCCTTCTCTTGGTTTCGAAGGATCGTCCCTTCTGAGTGATATTAGTGATATTAGTGCTATTAGTAACATTTAATAGATTTTCTTGTGATTTTTTGCTCTTATGTTCATTTTGTATCTTAGGACATTTAATGTTCTTATGTTTTGTGTTTTGTGGATAATAGTTCCTAGTGGTTGAGTTTCCACTAGTTGGGTCTACATTCGATGCTTTGCACTAATTTTGTATGAGCTTTGTAGTTTCGCAATGAAACTGGTAGAATATTTCCACTTTTACCAAAAAAAAAAAAATTGTGCATATCAGATAAAATTATTCTTTATAAAAATATACTTTTGGTCCCTCAGAAAATTTATAATCCACTTACTCCTATAATATAAACCTTTTCTAGCACCGCCTTTGTTATTGATTTCGCTAAAAATTAAAGACTTTACCTGAATACTAGTTAAAGAAAAATCTGAGCAAACAATACGTTAACATTTATAATAAAGGCAAAAATTTTATTTCTATACTAATCCAAAAAAAATAAACCAAAACACTTCGGTTTTGAGAAAATTCGATATTTATTCGGAATGCACAGTGTTGCTGCAGCTCCATTGTTTATTGTTTTTTTATACCAACAAAAAATAAGAATTGTGTGGTACTGAAAACATGAATATGTGTCGCTATTGACCCAATAGGATCTGTGTTATGTTGGTAATAGAATTAAAAGCTGTTTTAATTTCTGTAGATCATAGTTGGCACATGGCAATGCACTATGATCCCTAATTACACAGATGCTATTGTCCAGTACAATATCACGATCCTGTAGTAAACTTATTAATTTACTTGTGTTAATTCTTTCGTCTCATAGCAACAACAGATCAGGTTTAGGGTAGGTATATACCATCCTTGCAAAACCTAATCTTTTCTTGATCTTTGAGTAGATTATTTTATATGATTAATCTCTATTAATCATATCATATACGTATAATTCTACTCCTATCAAGGGGCTCAGTATTACTATCACTCATATAATAATACGAGGGACGATAGTACTTTTGGTGAGCATCTCTTCCTCCGCACAAGTCATGTTCATTGAAATGTCACCTTTATAACTACTTTTTACATATAGCATTTGATAACACTTACGAATACACATTTCTCATGTAGGAAAGACCACACCTCATACTGTAGAATTTAACATTGAAATGAAACTGTTAATGACACAAAGACATTACCATTTAACGTCTCATTTAGGGTTAGTCAAATATCATGTTCTTAACATGTATCTATGTGATTAAATGACAACTCTTTGTCTATGGTCTGTGAAACTTAACTATCATTTAATCCACATATTAACTTTATAATGGCTAATTAGTGTTCCTGCTGATAACCACGGTTAGTGACTATTTAGAGTATTTATCATATCTATTATGAAGTTTCACAATTTCAATCATGAACTTAGAATGATTCACAAAGGCAATAAAACTCATGGAACAAATGATATATTAATCATCCAATTCATGAACAAATATGATTGACTTCTAAATTACTACTGTAGCAGTTGTCACACCCCGCAGCCACGGATTGCAACAGTACCCTGCCGTAAGCATACAACACCGTGTATGCTTACAAGGCAATGAACAATTCAATCAGACAATAATAATATAAAACAAGTTTCTAAATATAAATCAGAGTACATAGTCTGGTCAGCATATAATACATGAAAAGTATCTCATCTGGATACTAACCATAAGATCAACCCTAAAGCTATACAACAAAAATATCGCTAGGGTCATATATAGGTAACTACCAAAGGCCTACTACTCTCGTGCCTCCCCGAAATCAATCGCACTAGAACCTGTAAAATAACCCGAAGGGTAGGGGTGAGAATAAATTCTCAGTGTGAATTTGCAACAATTAGATTATTGGACTTGCAATCAAACTCCATATTAAAAAATGAAATCCAAACTATAACAGTTCAAACCAATACATATTCATAATAAAAGTAATGCATATGCTCGACAACAATAATAAACCGAATCACAGTTTACGGAATTTCCAAGGTGACTTTCAAAACAAACACATATTTGGCTTAACTTGACTCATTAGGACTTGTAGCAACTACAGATGTTCATTCAAGCTGGACCCTTTATCAAACCCTCGTCTGTAGGGTTACTGACACCTACAGACATTCCACCTAGCTGAACCCTTTATCTGACACTCATTTGTAATCGCTTGGCTTAACCGTTTTATTAAGGTATGGTTCAAGTCATATAAAGAAAATCCTCTTTGGAATAATTCCAATGTTCGTAATACTCAATTGACCATCCAAATGCATTAACACGTAGGGAGAATGTCACCGAGCCACAGACGTTACACATGTCACCCACGACTCCAAACCACCCATCAATACAATCACTCACCCCTCGTCCTAACCGGTACTGGAAAAATTGAGGGCCATTCACCTAAAGTGCTATAAGGATCTTGGGCTCAAAGTCAGCTATATAGCTCAACCTTGCAAATTCGTCGGATCCAAGTAAGCCATACGGCTCAACTCCGTAAATCCGCTTACATACACATTCTTAATCATCAATTCATGGTGACTCTCAATCAAAATCAGATCATAATAGATCGACACAACTAATAACAATACCGGCATGCAAATCATTCAAGTCACGTCAATTCAAGTTTAATTTGATTGGGCTATGCAAATGATGTACACAATTCAACAATGCAATAGATCAGATATTCAACATGACAAACGAATAAACAGTATAATTCCTGAAAATGAAATATCAAACAAGTCCAAGAATCCTGCACCTGTTCACGACGAACGTGTCGCGTACTTATGGATCAGACTTCTCGAAGTGTCCTGCAAAGTCATGCTCGACCGAGCCTACGCCTATATTACACATAAACTGTTGGGTTTTGGATACCACTTTCGAGGTTTCGAGGTAACCAAAACTCGTTTAGGCTTAAGGTGCGGAATGACTGTAGAACAAAAATTTCTACGGCCAACTTAAGCTCAGGATTAAACGGGGTATGTCAGGAAACTTTCCAAGGCGATCCACCTTCAGTATTTCTTTGGCGTCAAAACCCAATTTAATCCTTTTACAGATCTACTCCATCATTGATTTCTAAAACTTTAATCTATTTACCAATTAAATAGATTAATATAACATATTTATACCTTGTTTCCAAATCACAGTTGGAATGCAGATCGAGCGTGTAGAGCTACATCACGGAAGGAATCGACTCGTCTCGGAGCATTAGACGTCTGATGCCTCTATCGGTTATCCACCAGGACTAACCAGAGAGCGGTTTATTTCTTCTGCCAGAAATACCATAAACTGCAGAATTATGCAAAAACACTATTCATGGGGAAAAGACGAAAACCCGTAAACACGAATTTTTGGTTACTCAGTTTCATCAAATGAGCAAAACTGACATACCGCGAAATTCGGTAAAACACTATTCATTGATCCCGTAAATATACTCCACAACAACCCTCAAGATTATACGTTAACTACGTATAACTTTCTTTTCTTAACCGAAATACTATTTGGGAGAGAAACCGAGAAAGAGAGAAAATACCGATTCGATTCTGCACGAAACGATACAAGTGAATTAGTGGTTTTTCTCTCTACATGCACCCCTCTATTTATAGGCTTTTGAGGAGGTTCGCAAAAGACCGAAATACCCCTCAACATATGCCTATTTACAAGATATGCCATTGAATGGATAAGGATAACATGTGGATAAGATCGATGACGTGTCATCTGGATAGGATCGATGACACGTCATGCGGATAAGCACGAATCTGAAAAGACCCGAATGCCCTCGGCCCGAGCACAAATAATGTTCATATAATTATTCTGAACAATTATATATATTTTTTCTGCGATTGTTTGTTTCAGTATCGATGACGTGTCATCTGGATAGGATCGATGACATGTCATGCGGATAAGGACGAATCTGAAAAGACCCGAATGCCCTCGGTCCGAACACAAATAATATTCGTATAATTATTCTGAACAATTATATATATTTTTCTTGCGGTTGTTGTTTCGGTAATTTATACAACGTGTCATGTACATTTATAAATTAACCGGTTAACTTTTATACAACGTGTCATACACGTTTATAAATTAACCAATGTTTTTGCTTGTTATTTTTACATAACATTTATAATTTAATTATAACACGTATAATTAATTATAACCATCTTACTATTGATCATAACCAATTTATAATCAATCACAATAAGATTCTCCGATTAACTCCTATATGGTGTGACCCAATAGGATCTGTGTTATGTTGGTAAATAGAGTTAAAACTGTTTTAACTTCTATAATCATGGGTGGCGTCTGGCAACACATCATGACCATCCAATTACACAGATGATGCTGTACAGTACAATATCACGATCCAATAAACAATTTACTTGTGTCTGTTCTTCTGTCTCATAGCTATCAGATTAGTTTCAAGATAGATGTATGTCATCCTTGTAAACTTAATCTTTTCTTGATCTTGAGCAGATTATCAAATATGATTACTCGTGTAATCATACCGCGCGCTGATAATCTTATTCTATCAAGGGGTCCAGTGATGCTATAGCTCGTATAAAATACAAGGGACAAATAGTATTCTCGGTAGACTATCACTTCCTCAGCTAAGCTATACATATGGGAATGCTACCGTTATGACAGCTTTTTACGGACAGCGGTGGATAACAATCACACATACATATTTCTCAGTGGGAATGATAAATACCTCATACTGTAGAAAGTGACACTGAATGAAAACATAAATGACACGAACACAGTTCTATTTAATGTTTCATTCGAGGTCTGTCAAATACCATGTTCCTAGAACATGTATCTATGTGATTAAAATGACATCTCGTGTCAGGTGGTTTGTAAAACTTAACAATATTTTAATCCACATACTAACCTTATAGCGGTAATTAGTGTTCCTGCTAATTACCTTGGTCAGTGACCTTTTAAGATTAAGAGTATATATCATCTATATTATGGAGTTTCACAATTTCAGTCATGAACTTGAAATGATCCATAAATGCAATAATACTCAAGGCAACAAAATGATATTAGTCATCCAATTCATGAACAAAGCTTTATGATAAATTATCGTATTATTGACTTCTGGATTATTACAAACTAACATAAACTTGGTTTAACCTCGGTTCAAGATCGAGATGTTCACTCGAGTTAGATTAGGGTTTATACTTTCCTATTCCTCTTTCTCGCTTAAGAATCTCTAACTTCTCACAATTTCCATTCGGGTCTTCTAAACCATACACAATCTCAATTTGGTAATAATTCATTCACTAGTTTACAATTTAGGTTCCCGTAACTATTCAATTTACCGATTGGTTAACCCTAATTTGGTCAAAACCCCAAATTAGCCGTTAAACGTTCTAGCAATACAAGATCAGGAGGCAACCTTATCGATTACAAGTCTAATTGGTTGGATTAAACTAAACAGTTCACGATTATTCCTAATTTGGTTTTGGCACGAAAACCCTAAAAATCAAAGTTCAAAATCGAGAGGGAATCAAAGAAAGAATAAAAAATAAACAACCAAGGAAGCTCGAGAAACTAGTCTACAAGCAATCCGAACACAAATCTCGAGTTTAAAACGAAAACCTGAGCAATCGAGAAATCCGAGATTTTTGAGAGAAACGAGAAGAGAAAGGAATACCAAATAGGAGGGCTAGGAGAGATTTATGGCCACTTGCTCAGTTCCAACTTTGATTTCTCGCAACAATCGGTGGTTCGAGAGGAAGAGGGAGCTCTCTCTCTCTTTTTCTTCTCTCTTGGGTGAAATTCATAGAAAAATGGAAAAGAAATGAAGTGGGAGAGGAGGGAGCAAAGGAAGTATGCAAATAAATCCTCGGCATCATCTAGTGCGGGTCGCTCACCCGCACTGGATTTGAGTGCGGATGCACTCAATACTTGCTTGATATTTTCAACGCAAAGCTAGTGTCGATGCAGGTCATCCACTCGCACTCACCATCAATGCGGACGCACTCAATACTTAGAGTCAATTTTCAGCAAAATTTGGAAAAGTCCGAGCCCAGTGCAGACGCACTGAGACTCCAGTGCGGGTCAGCCCTCCCGCACCCAGCACTTAGTTGATTTTCAAAAATTTCAGATCAACACAGAAATTGATAAGTGCGAACGCACTAGCATCCAGTGCGGGTCAACCCATCCGCACTCACAGAAATTTAGCAAACAATTTAAGGGAAGCAGAGGCCAGTGCGGGTCAGTCACCCGCACTCACCATGAGTGCGGACTCACTGAGCCTATAAAGTGTCAAAATCTCAAAATTTCGATGCGATTTTGTGGAGCAAATATTCATACCTCATAATGCATTACTTGTGGAAACTGCTAATTAAGTGGGGATCACTAACTACTTAGGTAACCACCTAATATTTGATAGATTTTACAACTGTCAAGTGTAAATATGAATGCATATGCGCGCAGGTGTTAATATATAATATATCAAGTATGAATACTTATGCGGCGGACAACTCAAAAGTACTTAATCATATATCTCATTTGAAAGAGAAAATTACGTAGAAAACGTCTGTGACTTTAGATTCGCAAAAAAATTCACAAATTGTCAGAAATATGGGCGACATTGAAGTAAGAAAAAAAAATCATAAAATGTGTAAAAAATGAGTATGTGATATCTGTTTAAAGAAATACTTGATATCTTACATATGAATACTTACTATATTAGATGTTAATACTTGCGTGTATAAGTATACATATTTATGCGCATCAGTTGTAAAGTTTTTTAAATATAAGTAGTCTCTCATATTATTAATGACTAATACACATTTTATTTTGTTTTTTTATGCTGAAAATTGCGATCCTCTCATATAATTAATTCATATAATTAATGATTAGGAGATATATGAGAGAAATAAATTGGGGGAAAGAAATATTTAATCTAATAAAAATGTGGGCAGATTTTTATTCTGTTTTTGGCTGATTTTTTATATTCTGCGGTGGTGGCACAGAAGATCTATGAAAGGTGTGCAGCTTCATGTAGTGATTCATAGAATTCCCCAGAATATTTCCATCTTTCCAAAACAAATAGTATGATTCTATCTTATCTTAAGCGATTCATAGATTTTTCAATACTTCTTCTTAGATGAGTTAGTTCTCTAATTTAATTTTCAAAGTAATGTAAGCTAAAAGACCATATTATCATGGTTTTGGCTAATATGCTATGGGTAGCTAAGAGGCCTCCGTGCTACGGCTCGGATTTCGAGTTTTCAAAATTCTAACGGTCGATCCGAACCGTTCATCTTGTTCTCCATATTAATATGTGCTTGGAGACCAAATTTTATATTTTTCTGAATTTTTTTACTATTTATTAAGCCATTTTGAAAACCACTGATCCAACGGTAGTTTCTGGTTTTACTGTTGGGGTAAGCCACCGTTGGATCAGGGATTTTCAAAGTGGCTTAATAAATAGTAAAAAAATTCAGAAAAATGTAAAATTTGGTCTCCAAGCACATATTAATATGGAGAACAAGATGAACAGTTCGGATCGACCGTTAGGATTTTGAAAACTCGAAATCCGAACCGTAGCATGGAGGCCTCTTAGCTACCCGTAGCACCGTAGCCACAGCCATATTATCATATAACTACTTTGTTATGATTAAAGAAATAAAACATTGCTTGATAAACACTATTCATACAACGAAATATATTTAGTTTGATAAACATTATTCATAGAACGAACTATTCATACAATGAAATATAAACAAATTCGACTCTGTTGTTATCTACATGGACAAGAGGATCATGCGAAACTCAATACAAATAAACAGTTAAATTTAGAATAACAGAGTTCTGTTATTCCATTTGAAAAATAGCAGAGTTGGATATAATATAAACACTTATCATGTAAGTTCTAACTGTCGTGTTAGTTTATTTTCATATAAAATTGTGCTTTATAATTTGCTACATTAAAGTTTACAGAAGTGCTGCCGCATGAAAAATGGGAAAAGTTTCCGAGGCAATCACCTTGCGTGGCATTCATTGGGAGAATCAAATTTATTGAGATTTGTGCATAAAAAAGTTTTTTTATAGAATATGTGAATATAAAATTTTGAATGATTAGATTCGAAAAAACAGCAAGCTGCTTTTCTTATAAAAAAAGCAGCAGATTGATATCCTTCATTGGGGACCTCGTGGCTTGTTTGCTTTAAAATAAACTATTGAAACTCACGTCTTCTCCAGTGTATCCATAAAACTGGCGGATAATATATATCAATAATATTTCCACTCGCTACACGAAAGTAATCATTATTTCCCAACTGAATTGATCAAATAGTAACTTGGAAATACAAAGTAAACAAAGACGGGAGTCGAGTACAGAGAGTCGTGCTTTCCTATGTTAGAGACACGTGTCTCCTGTGTGCTCCCTAGTCCACCCACGCGTCCTAGATTAAAGAAGAGAGAGTAGCAACGCATTGCGATGGACGGTTTTGATTGGCCGTTGAAAGGGTGGAACAGCGACGTCATACCCAACTGTACCTGTCATGGGTCTCGTGGGTCCTATCTGCCGAACTACAACCGGCACCTTCCGGTTAACAGGTTGACGGTTCTTCCAGGTGTGATCTCCTACAATTCATGTAGGGTCCAAACTGGAAAGTACGATTTGATTAATTTTTTTTTAATGATTTCTTGAATAAATTTGAAGTATTGCAGAATGTGAAACACTTTTTTTTTTTTTTAATATTAGCACATATATAAAATTTTATATTTATAAGTTTATAATAATGGTATGAATCTAGAATTCTAGATATGATACACTAATACTCAAGTAAATAGATAATAATGAAAACATACTAAATGATGTATAATTAAAAACTAAATAATTTTGTATGCTGCATCACATTTAGATGACTTACCTGCATTATGATTATGATGAATGCAACTATTACTTTCAGTTTTTTTTTTTAATTTGACATTTTATATACAATTTGTGACAGCATAAAATAAGTTAAATTTCGTAAATTTTATTCTTATTTTTTTGTGTGTGGAGTAATGTAATAATTTAGTTTGAAAAATCACAAAATATGTTTAATGTTGTAATTCCTAAATGATTGATAATTAAAGAGAATCAAACAATTTTGTGCTGCATCACATTTCATAAACAATTTATCTACATTATGATAAATACAACTATTATATTGTAATATTACTTTAGTGTTTTTACTTTGATAATTTCTGTCACCATTAGTCACGTGTTAAATGAGCGAGGTGTTAGTAAAATTTATTCTTTTCTAGTAACTTATTATTTAGTGTAGTAATAAACATTAGTTTTGTTTGAGTAATAACAAAATTTCAGATGTACTGTTTTACATGGTAAGTACAAAAAGTAAGAATTGCAGCGGATCCAATGTGTTTTGTTGCTTGCGTGTCTTCTCATTATTAAGCACTGTCGAGAGTTGGGTTCCTAGAGAAAGAGAGAGAGAAGAACGAAGAGAGACGAAACGAAAGAGCTTTGACAAAGCTTTCCATCTTATAAATACTCCTTCCTACTCTATTCTAGGGTTTGTGTTTTTTCCTCACAGATTGTAATGGCAGAGGTTTGTTGTGATGTTGCTACCGGAACGGACGGTACCGCTACAAAATCGATCGCCCAGCCAAAATCCCGCTCTGTCAGGCGCCGGCGGGTCGAGATCCGGCAACTGAGGTCGGACTCCTCCGACCCACCTGAGGCCTTAGACAGGAAACGCGCTCGATTGGACGCATCAAGTTTACAAAGCGATGAATCTGTCCCCTTGGATCGGCCTCCGAAGCACGGGATGAGCTCAGTCTGTGGTAGGAGGAGAGACATGGAGGATGCAGTTTCCGTGCACCCCAATTTTGTGGAAATAGGTAGCGCTTACCATTTTTATGGAGTGTTCGATGGTCATGGCTGTTGCCACGTGGCTAATTCCTGTAAAGATCGGATGCATGAGATTGTGTCCGAGGAGATGAAGACAATAGAAGCTGAAGAGGGGGAGGGAGAGAATTGGTGGAAGGGAACAATGGAGAGGAGCTTTTTGAAAATGGATGCTGAGGTGTCAGAAGGGGAGACGAAGCCCATTGGCCCCGATTGCCCATGTGTGCTACGTACCCAGAAGTCGGATCACGTGGGGTCTACGGCGGTGGTTTCGGTTGTGGGGCCGACACATATAGTTGTTGCAAATTGCGGGGATTCACGTGCGGTGTTGTGCCGGGATGGCACGGCAGTTGCTCTTTCTTCTGATCATAAAGTAAGCTGCCTAATTAATTTCCAAAATATTTCCTCAAGAGCTTAAAAAATAGTTTGTAAACTCAATTCTTAATTTCCTTTGGCGTCTCTCTGAATTGACTTTTTTAATCAAATTATTTTGTATTTTGACAGCCGGATCGAGCAGACGAGCTAAAGCGTATAGAAGATGCGGGTGGCCGGGTTATATATTGGGATGGTGCCCGTGTTCTTGGGATGCTTGCCATGTCGCGTGCAATTGGTCAGTCCAATCTCCTCTTTGTAGTGTTTTTGCTTGATTTGGATTAATTTGGCGGTGGAAACTTTCAATTTTATGGAACCAATAGCACTTTTTATCTTCCTAAAGAGGAAACATTGGGAGACCAATTTTAAATTTCAAGGAACCAATACTAATTTTACTCAAATTTATCTTGATGAAATCTCAGGGATAAATCTGTCATTTTGGGGAAATTTTAGAGTTTAATAATACTAATTTAAGTTTAGATAGATGGTATGTTCGGAACTGTTTCAAAATGGTATATAATCTAATTTGATTAAATTTTAATTAAACAGGTGACAACTATCTGAAGCCATACGTTATCCCAGATCCAGAGGTGACAGTATCAGAGAGAAGCAAATCAGACGAGTTTCTAATACTGGCAAGTGATGGGTTGTGGGATGTGCTGAGTAATGAGAAGGCATGTCAGATTGTGCGTACGTGTTTTTTGCGGCCGAGGAATGGTAAGGTTAGAAGAAGAGATGGAATGGAAGAAGGGCAACAAGAGAAAGCAAAGGTCGAACCTGGATCCAGGAAGGCATGTCTCGATGCGGCCATGCTGCTAACAAAGGTTGCCATCTCAAAGCAAAGTGCTGATAATATTAGTGTAGTTGTGGTTGATCTAAGGGCTAGAAAATTGTAATAGTGGTTGAAGAAGAGATGCAACATTCTCTCTTCCGTCTCTTTTAACTTCTTCTTTTTTTTTTTTTTCAATTTGTGAAATCTTTTGTGGAAGTTTTTACAGAGTAGTTTAGAAATATGAGCCAAGGTTGGTTCTGCATTTCCAATGGAAATCAGATTGATAAATATAAAGTCTTGCCTTGTTCTTATTTTCCTGTCAATTATCTTTTCATCTTCGGCAACCTTATATGGAAAACTTGGGGTCCTGCAGTCCTATGAAATCGATTGCGTGTGTTCCTTCCCGAAATGTTTATTTATGTCGGAATAAAAAGTTCCCAAGTTGTCCTCGATTTTCCAAAGTTCGAAAAATATCCCGGGAGGGATACGAATCTGCTGCTATTCTTCCCGGACAAACCGCTAAGTGAGAATATGAATAAAAATTTCGGTGTCCTTTTGAGTTCAAAAAATATTTTGGCGAGTTTAATTTTAAAATTTGGTAGAATGATTTGGTATTCAATTCAAATCGAACTAATTTAAATACATTTTTTTTGAATTAGTTTAGTAAAGGTAATTTAAAAGAAATACAAGTAATTGTATTAAAAGTAATTTATAAATTTTATTGACAGCTTAATTTTACATTAAATTAAAAAAATAGTATTAGTAAAGTAAATTGGTTGTAACAATTAAAATTTATTGATTGAAGGCAAATTAATGATTTTTAATAGTTTAAATTTATTATTTGAAGTGAATTTGATAAATTTTAAACTTAGTAAAAATTAGTGACTTTAAAAAGTATCATAATCCTGTTTTGCCATTAAATTTTAGAGTAAAACTTGGGTGTTCTTAAGCTCACGAAGGTGTTTGGTGAGTTTAATTCTAAAATATATTATATAAGTTTCAAATGACAAATTCAAGATGTTTGGTGAGCTTAATTCTAAAATAGATTATATTTGTTTTAAATGACAAATTGAAGTTGTTGAAATCTATCTACTTTAAAAGTGATGAATTTATATGCAAAGATTTTAAGTTTTTGAATTATTTTATTATAAAATCAAGCAGTTAAAATTAGAAAATTCATAAATTAATTTTAGTACATTTATTTTTTAAATATTTTTTTACCACTTAACTTTATACAAAATTAATTCAAAATTCTAAAAACTTTACATGTAAATTTATCACTCGTGAAGTAAATTGGTTTTAACGGTTTGAATTTATTGGTTAAAGCCAATATAATATGTTTTGGAATTAAGCTCATCAAACACCTTAGTGAACTTAAGAACACCCTAATTTCACTCTAAATTCTATATTACAATTTTCAGATATCTCAAATATCTCTGGACCCCTTGGAATCAGATTATCTCAATTTTGGTTCCTGCTGAATAAATTCCAGAATGTCTCAAAAAATAGGTTGGATCCAACCTTCCCGTGTTAACCCTACCATTTGTTTTCCACTTTGACATGTGATGTATTTGATATGCATCTAAAAACAATGACATGTGATATATTTGTTATACATCTAAAAACAAAGGGCCCCTTTAAAAATAGTGATATTTGAAAGAATACGGTAATTTAAAAATCGTGATATCTAAAAGAATTACGATTCAAATTATAAATTTTTTTTTTCTGGAAATAGATAGAAGTATGATTAAATAATATTTGATATAAAGATTCAGCTTTTGATGTAGTGGTAAAGATACATGTTCTTTGATATGAGAGGTTATGAGTTCAAAACTCGGAAGAAAAAATAATATTTTATTATAATAAATGAGATTTGAAAAAAAGTATTAGATAGCTTAACTTCCAACACTCTCATTCAAAAAGTAATATTTGGTATAGCACTTATTGTATTTGACAAGGAAAAACATTATATAATACAGTGAGGAGTATTTTTTCTCTCTCTCTTCTTTTGTTTTTGTCTGTTATTCTTATTTTGAATAGGCTATTCTTGAAGTTACGTTATTCAAATTCGGATATGTTTGATTGGGTTGAGAATATGCTATTCTTGAGGTTAGACTATTCAAAATAGTCTATTGGTATTTGGTTCAGTTAGAATAACTAGAATAGAGAATTCAAACATTTTGTCTTATTAGAATAGGCTATTTTTAAACAAGAACAAAAAACATACATACAATTAGGGCTAGTTTAAAGCTTGTCGATTAATCCAATTGTAAATCTGAATGTAATCGCGCTCTATTCTATGAATTGATTTGTTTGCCAATAAAATAAAATTATCCGTTTAAACTAATTAACTGCCAATTGCCGATTATGTGTTTATAAAATGAGGCTAACTAGTGATTTACACTGTCTGCTACTTAGAAAAAAAAAAAAAAAATGCCAAAGAAACTATGCAACTACCAGTTGAAATTTGGTTGACTTCCTATAAATCTCATTAGATTTGTTCAATTTAATAAGAAAAAACAAATCCATAACGATTTTTTGTAATTCTCTAATTATAAAATGTTAATAGCCAATCTCAACTTTGCTTCCATTGCTGTTCATTGGTTGCCTTTAGCTTTTTGATCATATTTTGTCAAAAAACTTCTGACATATAATCTAGAAACATACTGAGGATTGGTATATCAGAATTAGAATATGAACATTATATGCTAGCAACCTTCACCTTCACGCCTTCTAGAAATGGTATGGCAAAATAGTTTTCACTCATTGTAAGAATCTTTGAAACAAAATGCAAAAATTTAGACATTCTCTTAAGAGAATCATTCTTTATTAATATATTCAAAATTTCTTATTTTGTGGAACGGTAAACGCAC
This sequence comes from Carex pumila, assembly GCA_033356055.1. Classification (NCBI taxonomy): domain Eukaryota; kingdom Viridiplantae; phylum Streptophyta; class Magnoliopsida; order Poales; family Cyperaceae; genus Carex; species Carex pumila. The sequence goes on from JARJHM010000445.1 coordinate 92,322, forward strand.
ACGATTGCAATAAATTATAAAGATAGATTTGTATGTCAAAGCCTCAAAGACACTCTACTTTTAAGCATAATATATCCATATTTTTTCCTTCTTTGCTTGGAACAGCTTTTGAACACACTCGGAGAAGCATCCTATTCTATGAAAAAAGGCACAATTATATTCTCTATAGAGAATAATACATCATGACCGCTTATGTTGTACATTTATGCCTCTATGCCCACATTCTTTAGGGATGTAAAAAAGTCGACCCGACATGTTATGAAATGGTACATATGCTGATCATGTGATGTGACTCATGTACCGTGTGTCGTGTGCTATGATAATTCTTTGAGATAAATGGTATTGCAGGATATGTCATGCGAACTAGTTTGGTCACAACATCACACAAAAATGGAATACGACACAATATAAAATGCGATCAAACATGACTATACATGACAAAAACACACAAAATTATGTCATTACCACATGTAACTGGCTATGCCATAAAAAAATGTGACAAAATGTGACTATATGTGACAATAAAAAACATAAAATTATGTCATTACTACATGTGACCAGTTACGTCACGTTTGATCACGAAATAACTAATATGTCGTGACCATTCCTATAATTTTGATCACATGACACCTGAAAACTTGACTTCGTTACAACACAAACAATCCTATTCCCATAATTTTGATCATATGACATCTGAAAACTTGACTTGCAACACAAACATTCCTACACATGCCGCTAATATAGGAGTTAGTTGTTTGCTCTAGTTTCCAGCCTGTTGAGTTATGTAGGTGTTTTACCAGTACAATATTAAAACAGTTGCCAAGTACATACAAGTATACAGTTATCTGGAAGGCTCTGTATGTATTGACTTGATGGCCATCAGGCCACGTGAGATGTTATGCAGATCAAATAGTACGATGCCACTCGCATGTTTGCTTAATTAATAACACAAATGACTAGAATTTGATGCTTACATAACATAGCACTACCAACAGCAACAACCTTTTACTGTTTTTAAACAGCATGATACAATCACATTCATTATTAAGCCAACTTAATTTCTTTTTGGGGAGTGCAGGGAATATAATCTTTCAAAAAAAGAGAGGGAGGCACAATTTTGCATAAGAGTACTACTCAGATTTATTTCTCACGAGAGATACATCTATCTGATCAAAAATATTAAATTAGAAACAAAATCAAACTAATGGTTGAAAAAAAGTTGAAAAACACGAATAGTAACACCACAATCATCCTCACACACCCCCTATATCAAACTTTGGAATATTGATAATCGCAACTATAACACAAAGTTTACAAACAAGCATGTTATCTATACTTGAGAGAATATTAAGATTCCAAGTTCTTACTAGTATAGTACAGGATGTGCATACCAGTAACACAAGGTGCCTACCATTACCAGATGCTATACTGGTACAGACCTGTAGAATGCTTTTTCAATCTCATCAGTTGAAATTTTAGCCATTAAACCCCAAAGTTTCAAGTTAGATGCCCAAAAAAGTAACTTGCCAGTTTATTATTCAATCGAGGAGTAAACTTGTTTACCCTTCCTAAAGTTAGTCTACGAGATTTCCTTTTCACCTAAAGTAAAAATGCTAAGTAAAAACAAGCTGAGTCGACAAAAGGACAAAAGAACACTAAGAGCCAGACATAGGTTTATGGCACATCAAAATCTTTCGGCTTGCAAATGACCCCTCAGCAGTTTCACGCAAATCATTGTACCATCCCATTGCGTTTGTTATCTCCATTATATCATCCATAATGTACTTTGAATCTCGGAAATAGGCTAACCCTCCTGGTCTCAGGATACGATCCATTTCCAATAATATACTCGATATATTGCACCTATCAAAATAAATTCTCAGTAATTTGACCAGGTCAGATGCATTTTTCACATAAGTTTTGTGCCAAAAGAAAATTACTAGTGTTGATGACATTCATATTTCTCTAATCTATACAGAGTTGGGGTGGCGGTCCGATGGGCATCAGATCAAATATGGTTTGATACCCAGTTGGAGCTGTTCGATCCGCATCAAGATTATTGCAAACTTGATCCGTGCGAATCTTAAAGTCATCTGCACGAGCTCGAATTTGATCAGATGCTCATCAGACTGCCCGATTCCATACATAAGATGCACCCAATACTATCTAAGAAAATTTTCTGATGGTACCTTTTCTGCTCCTTGGAGAAGAGGCCAGATGCATGAAGTAGATCATATGTCCTTGGATATGTATCAAATGGTTCACACCTATTAAAGAATAATCCTGACTCAATCAGAGTGCAGAGAATACAAAGAGTTGGTGGGGGTTGGGGGGGATATGTGAGATAGAGAGATAGAGAGAGAGAATACCAGTCATGAGCAACACCAATAAGACCACGGTCAAATATAACAGGAAGAGTGTTGGGTTCACTTGTCGGGATTATATTCATTACCCAGCTATTCATCCCTTGGTTTATCAAAGCTGCGGCAAATCTACATTATAATATAATTTGATATAAATATTCTATCTCATATAACTCTGTTAAGAATATCCACAATACTTATCTTCTTCCAGTAAAACTAGAATTCTATGACCAATGTTCCTTATCAAGAGGAAAAAGATTGTACCCGCCAAATCCAGCACGCATGTCCATGACATTACGAATCTGTAATGTTTTCCACTTAAAAATGCGTATATACCCATCTATTATATCATCCCAGTACTTAGTCTCAGCCCTGAATAGTTCATTTTTGGCTATAATTGAGTCCATCTCTACTTCTTGTAGTCTTGGTGGTGGCTCATTTAGACGTGTGGGCCATGCACTCACATTTGCAGCATTTCCATTCTCTGGAAGTCTACTGATGCAAGCTTTAAGATTCACATACCTGTATTTTCAATTAGATATTGCATTGGTTAATCATGTACTTTCAGAAATAAATTGAAATAAGAGAAAGAAATATAAGAGGACCAAATCAAAATGAACAAGAGAATAAACAAAGTTTCAGGGTACCAAACATCATTGGGGTCGTCATTGGCATCGCATAAAGGTGGCTGAGCTAACAACAAATTGCGGGTGGTATAGCAAGAATTGTTTAAGGGCTTCTGCCAAATTGCAAGATAACCTTCTTTCTTCACCAATCTCCAGCACATTCGTGTAGTTAAATCCTCCATTTCTACATCAAAGGTAAACCAGTTATGGATGTTACAAAAAGGCAACACTAACACAATATTTTATTCAATAAAGACTATTGGATAATTCGAAATGTAGACCAATATATTGCTTGGTATTGGTCATTTTCAACCAGCCTGAACTATTTAGAGCATTCAAAATCATGAAACCCTCAAGTGAGATCATAATAGGACACAGGGGGAGCCAGACTTTCAAGCTATGGGGGTCAAACGTAAATAAGGACCAATCATATAAAATTTTCATGCTGCATATGGAGGTCAATTTTACAACACCCATAATCCAAAATTATGTATAATTACAAAATTATGGATCCACCTTGCTGGTAGGATGTAACACTAGAATAATGTTATGTGCGTGTTTGTTTGTGTGTGTGTGTGTGAAGAAGGGAGAGGGAGAAAGAGAGACCTTTCCAAGCCTCCATTTGGGGTTCTTCATGCTTATACACAGGTTGGGCAGCCCATGCAAAGTATCCTCCTGCTCTCAACATTCTGTTCACCTCAAGCAGTAGTATTCCATCTTCACCCCATATTCCAAAAAAAATGATCAGCCCCATTTTGCCCATTTTTGCATTTATTTTTTCATACTTTTTATTTTCTTAGTAAACACTATCCAAGAGAGGAAGGGGGATATGCATACCATCACGTGTCCAGTTAATACGACACCTGGAGCAATGGATCAAATCAAATGCTTGGCTTGGGTACAACAACCGCCTTGTGGTGAAGGCTGCCACCATGGCAGGCACATTGCGCTCCAGAGCAAATTGAATCTGATTTTCATGGACGTCTTTTGGGGCAATTGATAGTGTTAGCACATTCTTTGCAAGAAGGTAAGCACCAAAACTCGCCACACCACATCCAACATCTAGTATGACTCTAGTTTTTTTGCCAAAAGCAATTTCTGGCACCATCTAGTAATAAGTAGGGATTTAGTTTAAGCATGTTTTTCTGACAATAAGTGTACACTCAGTATTACAGAAGAAGAAACCTTGGAAAATTGATCTAGGTATTTGTCTGCACCATGAATGAATTGAGTCCCGCCACCAGGAAATTTAAATTTATCATTTTCTCTTGATATCCAATTTTGCCCTCCTTTGTCTTTGACCAACTGAGTATGCGGTACATTGCTGAACCATACCTGAAAAAATATATATATATTTTTTATAAAGTTCATCCAAATGGAAATGTTTTCATAAAATGATATTTGGTGTCTTGAATTATGCCTGTAATTGCTTTATTAAGGATTTAGCTGTCCTTTTCTGTCATTTCTTTACCAAAGAAGGATGAATTCTGCAGAAAGTGCTGAACTTTACTAGGAATTTGAAGAACTCCATTACTATAAGAAATTGTATATTGAATATTTGTACAACTATTCTTCTTATAAAGTAGGGTAATTGATTATGGGGTGTTTTTTTTTTTTTAAAATCTAGGTTCAACCATGTATGGTATGGGAAGTGTGGCGAATGACAGCAAAAGTGTAAGTTTGTCAAGGTATCAATTTTAGATTTTGGTATCTATATGAGTTGCTCTCATACTCTGATCTAGTTACATTCTCATGAGAACAACAGGGTCCCACTTTTCCAGATCAAATGATTTCATTAGGGAGGAGAGGGGGCTGATGTGCATCTGATTTGCACAATTTAGTTCAGACTGTTTAATCCTGAAAAAATAATGCCGGCTTTTCACAGTGAGAATAATAGCTGAAACAAAGTTGTTAGTACCTAATTTCAATTGGAAGGGTTTTTATCCAAATGGAGGGATGCTATTTCAAGTTTGTAGTAAAGCAGTGTCAGGTTTCAAATTTTCCACTTAATAGAAATGCCAAATGCAACATCCCAAAATTACAGTCTACTCCAAAAAATTAGATGAAATATCAGTAGTAACACGGTACCTCATCTCTACTTTGGGGCCAAGGAATGGGTGTTTTATAGCCTTGAGGTGCAGGTACCAAGCAATTTAGAGCACTTTCCTTTGAGGGACAATGCCTCTCCCAATGCTCACCTTTCTCAATCAATTTAAGCTTTTTAATTACCTCTTCATTATCCAAGCACGGTATATACTCCTTCAATTTCTCATCACATAACTTGAATTTTTCTACCTTCAACTTAACTGTATTTTCCACTTGATCACTGGTTATTCCAGTTTCATTCCCAGCTGACACATCTGATTCACCATCAATAATAGTGTCAAGATTAAAATCGGAACTGAAATTTGTACGCATGGTACCCGTCTCGTCTATTATGCCAACCTTCCGAGGCAGTGGAGGTGGCGCTGACGTGGCATTTTGTGGGAAGAGGGAGAATATATCAGAGAGGTTGGCATTGGCATTGGCATTGGCATTGGGGGAGATAGCAACGGAGTGTGACGTGGCTGGACGGGATTGCCTGGCGGAGAAGAAGGTGAGAGAAAGGGAATCGTCAGAGTCAGACCAGTGCTTTCCCAGGTAAAAAGAGACGACGGCTGTGAAGGCGAGAATGGAGAGGCGAAGGAGAGAGCGAGTGGTGAAAAGTTCCAATTTCATGGCGATTCTGACCCAATTGGTTTCTCTTACCAGTTACCTAAAAATAGAAATTGAAAAATGTGGGGGTCGTAGAAAATATAGAATCGTGAAGGTGGGAGATCCAATGGAGGAGACATCAGACATGGGAGTAATGGCACAGGAGGAGTGCGCGTGAAGCCATCTCGATCTATCCACCAAATCTGGATCTGTCATCATTCTATTCTAGCTTTCTAGCCCTTGTTTAATTAACAGAGAAATTTATATATAATTATAGACCCAACATAACTTCTCTTATACTTAAACTCATGTTTTACTATAGTTAGATACTTAGATGGTTAAGTGAAAACAAGATTTATTTATACATGTAACTTACACCATCACCTCCATCTCTTCCTCAGGCCAGCGCCTCACCATTGCCCCCGCCCCCTTGCTTGGGTCCGTTACTTACAAGACTAGCATCTGTTTGCTTTGGGATTTTTTATTATGCACACTTACCTAGGTTTAAGTTCAAAATATAAAATCATTTTGGTTTGCCTCTAGTCATTTAGATGTTTTCTTTAAAGACCCATATAAACATTTATATGCTAATTTCATCAATTGGGGTGTGCTTTCATGCAGATTTAGTCTTATTTTTTATACTTGTTTGCTTAATATTATTTATTTGTTAACTTTGTACATAAATGATTCATGTATCCCTTCCGACTTGACAACTAATGGTCTCGAGTTAGATCCATTGCTTCCATTCCAAAATCACCATGAACAACACCCTGATGCTGTATAACTGTACACCATCGATCCTGTTATCCCTGCTTAATTGCTCATGGAACTCCCTCTGCCATTTTTACGCGAACAACTCAGACTCAGACATGTCCATGTGTGGCTTCCTCCCAATCTGCTGCACATTTTTTGGCGGCAGCAAATCCATGTTGTATTCAATCCAAATTAACCCGCAATCCTGCAGTGTGTACCAAAGTTTTGTCAATGTTGATTTGACACAGAAAGTAGAAACGTGGACGAATAAAACCGGGGTGGAATTGGAGTGGGCGCTTCCTAGAGAGCCAATTTGTGAAACACAGGCAGATTGTGAGGATGGCAAGAATGTGACTTGTGTGACGGACCCCACTTCATCTGACCAATCAGTGAAATGGTGCTTCTGTGTCAGCTCGTTTGTGTGGCATCCTTTTTCTGGCAAGTGTGTGCAGAGTAAGCATTTCAAAAATATTTAGCAACCATTCTGCCTACTGAGTAAATTCAATGAGGATATTAATTTCTGATTAATGGAAATTATGAATGTTGTAGATGAAACAAATTGTAAAATCACTGGAACTTGCAAGAAGTCAAACCGGAGGCCTTTTATCGCAGGTAAAGACTACTAATTAAATGATCAATGCACTACTTCATTACTTTTTTTTGAAAAAAATAACCATCTTGGCCGGCATTTTCAGTAGCTGAAACAAGTTATTTTTACATATATAAAAAAATTATACATTCATCTACCCTTTTTCCAAATACCCTGAATCAAAGCAATAAACTTTAGATGTAAGGTTACAATAAACTTGCAAATACCCCGATCCCCTGATTAGTTTCTCTGTTGTGAAATGTAAGGTTACAATAAACTTTAGATGATTTGGTGATATCACTTAATTATATTTTACTAAGAAATGAGCCCAGTTTTGTTGTTCTCATTTTTCATGTACAAGTATATAAAACTTGCAACCTGGAATAATGGTTTATTTTGATTTCGGTAAAATTTTCAGGGTCACTTGGAAAATTAATTAGATACCAACAATCACTCAGCAATTATTTGTTCCAGCAGATGTAAGCAATAGTTCTTTTGATGTATCTGTACCAGAAAGTTATGCAGGACTTATTCTTTATTCGAATTAACATAAAAGACCTGTTCCTTTGATTTATCCCCTATACACATTATTTTTCTGTTAATTACACTAATTCAATTACTCTTTCCTCAACCGGTCTTTATGGATTTTTCTGATGTGAAGTAAGATAAAATTTGGTTTACATCAAGTTTGGTCTCAAGGAAACTAATGGATTCCATCATATTTTGGTTTCTGGTAATAATTATAGGGCCATCAGGATATTTATGGTAAATTCAGGTTTGCACTCTAAAAATTGAAAATTACATGTAGGATTGTAGATAGATGATTAAACTTGCAATTACTCCTAGAATAATAAATAATTTAATACAACATAAATAGGCCTGGCCTCTGGTCTTGGAGGAGCATTTTTGGTCAGCACTGCTGGTATACTCATATATAGACAGCACCGCATCCGCCAGAGAAGAGCACGAATGAAAAGGGAGAGAGAGGAGATCATGAACCTGAACAACACAAGTGGTCACACTGTAAAAAACTTTACAAGCAGAGAAATGAAACGTGCCACAAACAATTTTTCGCACGACAACTTGCTTGGTTCAGGTGGATTTGGCGATTTCTGCAAGGGAATGCTTCCGGATGGAACGCTCATCGCAGTCAAGTGTGCCAAGCTTGGAAACACCAAGTCCATAGACCAAGTCCTAAATGAGGTACGCATCCTGTCACAAGTCATCCACTCATGGTTTATGAGTTCACCTTCTTGGATGCTGTGTAAACCTGGATCAGCCACTCATGGTTTATGAGTTCATATCTAATGGAACTTTAGCAGAGCATCTGCATCGCATCTGGTCGCCACTTTCATGGCGCCATCGACTTTCCATTGCACATCAAACAGCTCAAGTACTTGCTTATTTACATTTTTCAGCGGTGCCTCCAATTTATCACCAAGATGTCAAATCTAGCAATATCTTGCTTGACGAGAAACTCCATGCAAAGGTACTCAGCTACTTAATTGATTTAATCACAAAATTATAAATTATATTCATCATAATGATCTTGTACATAAATACAACATTTATGTAAACTAAATTGTTATCATATATTTATTACAAATTGCTTAATATTGTTCTATGCATTTCTTACAGGTCTCAGACTTTGGCCTTTCTCGCCTAATAGAATCGGAAGATCAAACCCACATCACCACATGTGCACAAGGCACCTTAGGATATGTTGATCCAGAATATTATCGCAACTTCCAACTAAGAGATAAAAGCGATGTATATAGTTTTGGAGTAGTCCTTTTGGAAATTCTCACTGCAAAAAAGGCGATAAATTTCAGGAGACCAGCTGATGATGTAAACCTATCAGTTTATATGCTGCGTCTGGTCGAAGAAGAACGACTGATGGAAGCATTAGATCCGACACTAATGAAGAATGCCACTCAGATTGAAATTGATACCATGCAAGCACTAGGTTTTTTAGCTGTGAGTTGTTTAGAGGAGAAACGACAAAATCGACCATCAATGAAAGAGGTGGCGGAGGAAATCGAGTACATCATTACTCTTTTAGACAGTAGTAGTGTCGATCAAACTGCCGATAAAATTTCTAACTTTACCTTGCAAATGAGCTGAGAAAAAAGTGATTGGCTAAATTTTAGCTTCATAGATAATCCAAGAAGATCCATTGATCCATGATGAACCTGCCCGTTCCTAATTTTATATAGATAATTCATGACATATCAGAAAAAAATATAGACAGTGTAAAGTTAGTTGTGATAGAAGATATTCCTTATCAGATAATTAATATTTTTTATTACTTTATTTGCGAAGAAAATACTGCTATACTGTCACACAAAGTGATAAGAATAATGCCAATTACACACAAAAAATTGTGAAAGTGCTCAAAGAACGGGCTTGTTAGCAGCATTAATAATTGTGTCTAATTGAGCACAGAGATGCTAGACAAGGTTGTGGAACGACAATAACTAACGAAATTGCTCCTTTTTTAATCAATAAATCATTCAAGCTTGTTGGGTATTACAGTTGCATCGGAATGAAACAGAATAACGCGATTTATATAATGGGCTAAATTAATAGCCCAGATTAATACTGAATTAGGCCCAGAATAAACTTTGCCAACTAAATTGGGCTTAGTTCAATGTTCACCCGATTTTTTATTTAGAGAAAATTTCTGGTGTATCTGTGCAAACTTTTAAAATAACCAAAATTTTTTCCTAAAAACACAACCATATTCAATATGTTCATAAAAATGAACTAATTTTTATCTAGCGGCAAAGACATATAATCTCTGTGTGAGAGATCATGAATTCGAAATCTAGATGAAAGATATTATTTGTAATAATTACAAGAGTATAGAATTTGGAAGATACTTGACCTTCATCCTTAATTTCAAAAAAAAAATATCTCCATAAAATCTTAATATTATTTCTTCAATTCTCTTTCATTTATTTAACATTTTATTTAATTATTTAACATCTTATTTAATTATTCTAGTAATAAAATTAACAAATATACCCATTTTAAAAATAAAATTAACAAATATACTCCCTCTCTCTTTCACTGTATACGCGAAATTGAAGTGAAAATTATTTCCTTACTCTAATTTAACACTTACCTAAATTAAGCATTTTGTTAAAATTATTGAAGGAAAAAAATAGAAATATTCTCATTCATCATTGATCAAAGGGCTAGGATTAGATCAAATAGGAAATTCCATTTATAGAAAGAAAATAAACGGTACACTACTCGGTAGGTATCAAAAATAGAATGGAAATAAACTGTAACATTTCCTCGTAATATAAATAGAGATAGTGGGTGCACCACTGCTGAGGTGTCACCCGCACACCACTGCACGTTGATCTCGATCTACCCTCCTCCTCCTCCTCCACGAGTTCCATTGTTGCTGTGCTTTCTCATGCATGCTTTGGTCCCCTTAATTTGTTCTTTTTGATTTGGTTGCAGCAATAAAACTAACTTATTAACTAACTAAGATCAGTTAGTCGGAGTTGGAGAGAAAGAATAAAGCTTGAGTTGGGTTGAATTAGAGTGAGAGCAAGATAGAGAAGGAGGAGACTGAGGCATAGAGAAAGAAGGCAACGCTGCTGACTCTACTCATTTCTTCTTTTTGCTGATTTGATGTCATAAATTAAATTTTTTATTTAAAGAAAAATCAGATGTTAAATCAAAGAGATAAGTCTGTTTTCTCTGTTTTTAGCCTCTAAACTATTTTTAAGTTCAATCAACCCCTTGAACGCCTTTAACCCAGTTCAATCTGAATCCGCATCCCTTCCATTAATGTATCGTTTGAGTTAATTTCCAAACCGTGCGATCAGAATTTAGATCAATCTGGTGCATATCTATAACACGGGATCATTTAATATTAGGGATCAACTAACTATCTCCCAGTCAATTTTCCTCATTTATCCTCCAGTCAATAACTACTTGTGAGGACCATTAACTAATTGTACTTCATTAATTACTTAGGGGATCACTTAATATTTGATAGATTTTATAACTGATGCTTGCAAATATGCATACCTATGCACGCAAGTGTTAATATATAATATATCAAGTATTCATATCTAAGATACCAAGTATTTTGACTTGACACATCATACACACATCTTCTACACGTTTTTAGTGTTGGGTTTTTTTTTCTCCGTTCAATCTCGTCAATATTTCTGACGATCTGTGAGAAAATTTGCAAATATAAAACCATGAACGTCTTCTACGTAATTTTCTCTTTCAAATGAAATCCATGATGATGTACTTTTGAGTTGTCCGTCGTGCAAGTATTCATACATCATCGTGAATACTTTATCGTGTAAGTATTCATATCTCCTCGTTCAAGTATTCATACTCGTAATATATAATTCATGTCTGAAGTGTTTGTACTTTACATATTTTATCAAATTTTTTTCATATGACATAGGATGACGTTTGAAAATATTAATATTAAGTAGGACAAATATTCATACATCGTTATACAAGTGTATATAGTTCATATATTAAGTGTTATTAACTAACAGAATCTATGAAATTTTTATTTTTATTTCCATATGACACGAGATGATGTATGAAAGTATTAATTTCAAATATTACAAGTATTCATACCTTGTCATGTAAATGTTAATAGTTTATATATCAAGCATTTTATCTAAAATATTTTATCAACAATTTTTTCTTTTCTTTTGACATTAGATGATATTTGAAAATACTAATATAAAGTATGCAAGTATTCATACCTCATAATGTAAATGTAAATAGTTTATGTATCAAGTATATGTATCTAACAAATTCTATTTTTTTTTAATATGACAGTGGATGATATTTGAAAGTATTAATATAAAGTATTGCAAGTATTAATACATCACCATACAAGTGTGAATAGTTCATGTATCAAGTATTTTTATCTAACAAATTATATCAATTTTTTTCACATAATACTAGATGTCTGAAAGTATTAATATCAAGTATTGCAAGTATTTATACATTGTCACGCAAGTATAAATAGTTCGTGTATCAAGTATTTGTATCTAACATATTATTTATTTTTTTTGCTTGTGACACTAGATGACATTTGAAAATATTAATATCAAGTATTGTAAGTATTCATACTTATAACTGAAATAATAAATAGTAGGTACAAATACAACTGAATGATTTTTATGTGGTGTACCATAACAAAATTAACATATAATTTCCTTTTTATAGCTCTGTTTATGGATCTCAAACTTTAAGTCTTCACTAAACAATTAACCAAAAGATATCAGGCCAGTAAAAAATGTATTGAACTAGTTTATGTATATCTGTATTGTTCATTCTCCCAATCTCGAGGGTAAAATATCAATAATCACCAAAAAATCTCCTCAGATATAGTGAATAACACACCAATAAAACTTGTTTTTGATTGAAACCCGTAGGCGTAGAATTAACTTAAAAATTGGAAGTATTACAAAAGAGTCCTAGTCTACAATAATTGAAAAGGCAGAATCTATCTAGACTACGGTACATGGAAGTAAAAACCTGTACCTATGGGTTTTTATCAAAAAAAGAAGTAAAAACCTGGAAGTTGAAATAAACTACAATTACCAGAATCCTGATACATAAGCAAATATAAAAAACAAGGCCTGAAAATAGCCAGATAAGGTGGCTGTGGAGTTCTTATGCCTATGCTGTTTCTTCACTCTTACTCTAGTGTTGCTTGCATAATGAAGAAATTGTGATCAATTTATGTTACCAGTTGAAGGTCCTCTCTGAAGTTAGGTCCTGGAATCCCTTGAAATGCGCTATTGGATCTTCTTACCCAATTCGCAAAATTGTGAGCCGATACCAGTGCCCTTGTTGGCAAAATTCACAAAACCTTCTTTCATATGCTGCAATTTGGTGATGCATGTTTCGACTAGACCTGCTGCCTTCCAGTGAGGTATGTTATACAAATTGATAGTGTGGATCACTATTTTCAGAATTTTACTATCCACACACCAATGAAACTATCATACAATTGTATTAAAATGCAACACCTTGGAGCTTGCGACTGGCTTGTGAAAACCTGAAAAACCTTGTTACCGGTGGATCGGTAGGAGCGGACGGATAGGAAGTCGAAAGTGATGCTATTTGGGTCAGGGTCGTGGCGAATGGTGACTTTCAAGTGCGTGATCGGATTGGAGGAGGCTGGTGTCGGTTTGGGTGACGTGTCAAGAGCGACGGAGTAGAGGCCACAGCCTGGAATTCGCGAGCAGAGAGGCAAGGGAGGAAAGCTGCCTCTAGATCTGCCACATGTCCGAGGATCTGCTCCTTTCTCCTCTCCTCCGGTGAAATTTGAGATGAAGGTGGTGACGTCTGTGATAACGGCGACAGCAGCGGAGGTGTCTGAGCTGGCGTAGTCACCAATTGAAGGTGTTGATCGCCCATCTGTGTGAGTAGAGAGCGTGATGCAACTACGTTTTGGGGGTGGGAGAGAGGCGCTAGGGTTAGAGTAATTCTTTTTTCGATCGGCAAAGAGTTTGTTAGCGAACTGAGTTGAAGAAGATATAATCACTGACGAATTGAGTTGGGAAGATATAATTGCGTTGACTAGTTGACGGGGGATGGATGGGGGATAACAGACGGGGATAAAAATCTTCATTCTTAATATTAATATTAATGCAGATCTAAATCGGAGGGTCCAAATCTTAACTCAAAATTTGAATTAACTCGGAGGATGCAAATTCGTTAAATCAAACCATTATTTTACCTTTAAAGTAAACGTTTTAGGTAACAGAAGGGCTTTGAACCAAAATAATTGTTTTGGCTAATTTAAATCAAAGTCAAATATTCAAGGGTTAAAGACAAACTTTTCTTTAGACTAAATTGCAAATTTGCAATGCAAGAACTTTTAATACAAGTCCCTTCCCCTCCTCTTTTTGCACCTAAATATATATATATATATATATATATATATATATATATATATATATATATATATTTGTATTTCGATCGTATAGGTATTTATGCTTCTAAATTAATAAACTCACATTCCTATAACCGTAAATATTATATACATTTTGTAAACCCTAAAAAATTATAAAATGATGGCACAAATACTATATGAGTGAGTCTATGGCACTATGCATATTACGGGTTGTTACCGTGTTACGGCTCTATATTCAAGTTTTCAAATTCTAATGGTTGATCTGAACTGTTCATCTTGTTCTCCATATTAATATGTGTTTGGAGACCAAATTTTGCATTTTTTTGAAATTTTTTTACTATTTTTTTAGATATTTAGAAAATCACTTGATCTAAAAATTCTGAACCATCCAAAAACAGTGATTTTCAATAAATCTAAAAAATAGTAAAAAAAATTTTAAAAATGTAAAATTTGATCTCCAAACACATATTAATATGGAGAACAAGATGAACGGTTCGGATTGACCATTATGATTTGAAAACTCGAATATAGAGCCGTAGTACGGTAACAAATCGTAATATGCATAGTACCATAGACTCACTCATACTATATATTTTGTATTTATGAACCAAATTATACCGCAATCAGACCCATATAAAAAACAAAATCAGGCGGCACCACACACACAACCCCTTCATAGCAGACAAACCCGCCATGATAAGAAATGAGATTCACTAGCTTGTTGTTGAATTTATGCTCGACATCGGTTGGTATCGGCTACTGTTTTTTTATTGGTAAGCCTATACTCATTTTGACGACAATAATCGATCAATTTTTTCTTTTTCTTTTAGTGTTAATTTTACATCTTTCTTATGGCGGGCATAAAGCTTGCCTTTTAATAATTAAATCTTCTTATTTTGTGCCAATTATACCTAAAATTGGAATCCTGTCATGTTCAAAACTATAAACAATTGTCGTAATAGGCGTCTTTAAAGATGGAGGGGAAGAAAAAGTATTTTAATTTTTTAAATGGTTAGAATTGACACATTTTGATTAGATTAATAAGTTATTTATACATTGAAGAAGGCCTCTCATTTTTACAATTAAGTGTTACCTGATCACTCGCTTTGTTCGTTACAAGATATATACGAGTACGCTAGCTTGCAATACATTTTAACCTGAGAATGCATCTGTTGGTTATAACATGAATTTTCTTAAGAGAAAATGATCACGCCTCCTAAAAATTTTATACTAATTTTTTTTACAAATACCATAGGAAGGGTTTATTAAAGAGAAAAGGTTATTGTCCATTATGTTTTGTTCACCATCTGTCCACAAACATTATTCACTCTCAATTTAACTGTCTATAACTATCTTCGCTCCCCACTGTTAAACCACCTTCTAACGGGCTCTCATGCCTATTTAAACCTCTCCTTCCCCGATCGTTTATTTTCAATTTTTGAATCGATGAGATCAGATCGAGTTTCTCATCTACCTATAGCTCTCCGATCAAACTCGCAATACCACAGTTTCCTCCTCTCTCCCTCTCTCTCCCTCTCTCTCTTTCTTTTCTCCTTGCTCTCCGATCAGATATGGTCCGGATCTATTATTTTGTGGGTGATATTATCTCCAGACATCAGGTGGAGATTTTTTATTTATAGAATTATTATTAAATAATAAAGGTGATAGAAAAAATAGATAGATTCTCTTCCGGATCCAATTTTTTTTTCCCGAAGGCCACATATTTGAAATCGTTCCTTCCTTTTCTCCTTGCTCGCTATTTCCAGTTCGGCCACTTGCACCTCGCAACAGCACCGGCGAACTTGATCCAGAAGACAGATCCGACAATCGGTCGGCTCGGATGTCATGGAGCGCGATCGAATAGAAGTTATTTTTGTTGAAGAGCACGGCAAAATTCAAATCTAGTAAGTTATTTCTGTTGAATTTGTTTTTTTCACTGTATGCAGTAACAGATCTAGCATTTCAAATGAAATCTGGAGGAAAAGAAGATGATAAAGAAGCGATTTGGAGTATTGATCTGTTAATTTTACTGTATTACCCAGTTAATTTTACAGTATTCATCTTGTCATTTTATAGTATTTATTTTGTGGAAATCTAGAGAAAATAGATGATAGAAAGACGATATGGAGTATTGATATGTTAATTTTATAATATTGCCTTGTTAATTTTACAGTATTCATCTTGTGGAAATCTGAAAGAAAGAGATGATTTGTTAATTTACAGTATTTATCTTGTAATTTTACAGTATTCATCTTGTTAATTTACAGTATTTATCTTGTAATTTTATAGTATTCATCTTATAATTTTATAGTATTAATCTTGTGAAAATATGGAGGAAAGAGATGATAGAGAGACTTCTTACTCATCCGAACAATGAACACAAGAGATTTTTAATGTAAAAGTTATTTGTCTATATTTTTTTGTTGCTATTATGCTATTATGAATGTTGTGGTAAATATTTTTATCTTGTGTTGAACAGATATTGTTTGTAGTGAACATATGTTATTTTGTGGTGAACAGATTTTTTGTGTGATGATGGATGTATGTATAAATTTAGCAATTTTATAGTATACATGGTATTATTTTATGGTTTATATTTTTCAATTTTACAGTATACATGATTCTTTGTAGGTTGTAGTTTAAACTGAAATGTAGCATTTGTAACATTTTATCTTACAGTATAGATGGTATTATTTTATGGTTTAGTTTTAGAAATTTTACAGTATACAAGATTCAATTGAAAATTTATAGTATTATGTAAAAATTTTACAGTATACAAGATTTAATTGAAAATTTACAGTATTATTTGAAAATTTTACAGTATACAAGATTCAATTTTATAGTATACAAGATATAATTGAAAATTCTAATATATACAAGATTTAATATTTACAGTATACAAGATTCAATTGAAAATTCTACTGATTCAATTTTACAGTTCTGCTGATTCAATTTTACAGTATACGAGATTTAATTGTAAATTTTACTGTGTAGAAGGTTCAATTTTACAGTATACAAGATTCAATTGAAAATTTTAGTATATACAAGATTCAATTTTACAATATACAAGATTCAACCCAGTGCGGACGTTAATAATTAACTCTAACTGCCAATAATTGCTAATAACCGCTAATAACTAACTATAACTGCCAATAACTTCCTATAAGTGTAATTTTCGAAAGTACAGTTTGAAAGTACATTTATTTTATCCTGTTGTGCAAGTTGCAATCTTTTTCTAACTATCATGGAACCACTTCAAATAGTTGCTGGATGTTTTGTGATTAATTGATATATTTTATGTGATATATTGTATAATTATACAGCATGTAGAAGTAATTTTATAGTATTCGCGCAAGTCAAAGTTGTGGACAAATGGTAGACAAAAGGTTGTGGACAATTAGACGCTTCCTTTATTAAAATTGTTATCTCTCTTGAAAACCTTTTGTGGTGAAAACATATTTATCAAAGAATGCAATTATTATTTATGCCCTTTGAGGTACTTCTAACCATTTTTTTTTAAAACCATGATCAGGTGTTAAACCAACTTGCACCACCCCTTTTACAAACTACATTTTAAGGTAGTATAAGATCCCCTTAAGGCCCTGTTCGGTAGATTACTGTTTATTGTGGGGAAAAAAAATTCACTCAGAGCCAAGTTATTTTTCCCACGATGAACAGTAAAAATTAGTTCAAAATTTTTTATTCCCATCCCATTCCAAAATTAGCTGCCAAACAGGGCCTAATTGTATAAACATTTTTTTTAAAAAGGCAAAAAATGCCCATTTCATTGCTGAAATATAATTATTATAAAGACCAGTTTTTATCTATCTAGCCTAATGAGTTCATTACTACTCCTTACAAAACAAAAAATGAGTAACATGCAATAAAACCACCAAAGCTTGCTATTAGCAAGGCACCAAAAATATGCTAAATTTGCTAAAAACTAAGCCACAAAATATTTGGGCTAAGGCTAAGTATAACTAGACGACAAAATTGGTGAAGCATCTTCAGTTCCCACTATGGTAACACGTTGGTAGCAGCAAAACCTTGCTAACTAAAGACCTCTACATCCGAAAGGAAACGTACTAGCTCCAGTGGCATGTACTGGTTCAAAGGAATGACATCTTCTATGACCGGGATCCACTATCCAACAACATTCTTGACTTTCTTGCTCATGTTTCCTGCCCAATAAGAACAAAGAGATTTAATTAGTAAAATCAGATTTCTAGCACTTTTAATAGCACAATCATTGAAACAAACCTCATTCCTATGTTTCCACAAACTCTAACTAACTGCACTTAGGATAATTAAGAATCATGTTCTATCTATGACATCAAGAGAATAAACAAATGCAAGCATACTATCCCAAGTTGTCCATGATTGCATTATCAATTGACTTTTTTCTAACCAAAACCAAATTTGTTGAGTTAATGTACAAGTGATAAAGAGATATTCAATCGATTCATTATGTAAACAGAACTGACATTTGGGATCTCTAACCCACCCTTTAATGGCTAAATTGTCTTTGGTTAAGATGGTATTACGTGAAACTAGCCACATGAATACTCTGATTTTTGGTGGTACCGGCAAGTTCCACCATATCATGGCATGTTTTGGTTGATATCCACCAAAGTTAAGAATTTTATAAATCGAATGAGTTGAAAACTTCCCTGAGACTTTCCATTTCCACTCAATTTTGTTGTGTGAGTAAGTGAAGGAAGTGGAGCTGATTAGATGTAGTAATTCTGTCAATTCCTGAAAATCTATTCCTACTAAAGAAGTTCTAAATTTCACCAATCGCTCTTGAGAGTGTACCACATCAGCTAAGAGTATGTTTGGGTTTGTACATTTAGTAAACAAAGTGTAATACCTAGTAACTAGTGTGCAGTTTTGATACCATTGGTCAACTCAGAACCTAATTTGCGAATTTACCCCTGATTCATAAGATATCCCCATTTCCCCTACATGATTAACTTTCAACATAACAGTCCAAAAGGCAGAATTTAATGGATGGTGATTGGTCACATACTTATGTATTAGAAGGGTTTTCCAAAGTTCATTGTATTCAAAATTTTTCAATTTCCACCACCATTTGAGTAGAAGGGATATGTTCATTTGTCTTAGATCGAGAATTCCTAAACCACCAACCTGTTTAGCTAAATTTGAGGTGTACCAGTCTATGAGAATATATATATTTTTTTTTAGAATTACCTTGCCATAAAAAGTGTATTCTAATCTTATCTATTTGTTTGATTACCGTAAGAGGAATCCTATAGACTGAGAGTGCATATAAAGGAACAGCTGTAAGGACTAAGTTTACTAAGGTTAAACGACCTCCTATGGATAGCAAGCTTCCTTGCCATTGTTGCAGCTTACTTTCTACCTTATTTACTAGAAAAGACCAGTCAACTACTTTCAATTTTTTATAGTGTAATTGTATAAACAGTTAACAATATACTTTCAACCAACCTGCTCCTTTACTTTGTTGATCGTCTCTCCTGTGCTGTTTCAACTTTGAAACACAGGATAACCTTATTTGTGTGCTAAACTTGGTGATGAATAACGAAAGTGAAGAATACATTGCAAACTTATCATCTTACCCTTTTAAAGACCAAATATTTAGTTCACTTTCATATGATTACTTCAATTGGTTCATCCCTATTTGTTATAGTCCCAAGAGAGAAACATGCATGGAATAATTGGATTTATTGCTTTCTTCTATCAAGTTTGATTCCTGCCAATTGTTGTCATTTTTACTGAACTAGCTAGCTAGCTTCTTATTATAGGTTGACAAATATTTGTTATAGATAATGGTGAGGGTACTGCCGTTTTTGTAGTAGTACAGCTAAATGTTGTCTGAACTATTTTCTTTAATTGAGCAAATCATTGAGAAGCTTGTTCTTTTTAAACAGTTTGTACAGTTGACGTTCCTGAGAGTGTGTTTTTTCTGAACATTGAATGACAATTGCAAAGCTGGCCACAGAGCTCAAAGTGTAATCGATGGCGGGTTCCAAAAACCACTGGGCACTCAAAAACACATTGTAATTCAGGCTGGTCTTTTACGGTGCTAACCAAATTGGACACATCCCAACAGATCAAGAACTGATTATTAGCAAGGTAAATAGAACTTTCCATAAACTGACTTCCATTTTCTGATTCTTTCATTATATAATTCTATTTGGAGTTCAAATTTAACTGAAGTGTTTGGTCTGATTATTGAATTCTGTCTCGGATATTTCTGAAAAGAAAATTACTATTATGGGGAAATGAAGTTGTGCTTATTTTGACTGGAGGATTCCTTAAAGTTGCAGTTACTTTAAAATTTCTTCTATTTTTGGAGGGATACTACTTGTACTCCATAGTCTGCACCAACATTGATCGCAGTTTCTCTCATTAATAAAGTTGTACCCCTGTCCTGGTGCAGGACATTTGCTCATATACAAAAAGTTTGCCTTTTGTACCTTTTTTTTATTATTCAACTTATTTTCTTCCTTGCTTAGATCAGCCAAGGCTTGCAATTTAGGCCAAGTTTTAAATAGAAAAAGGGTAGAGTTGTAGAGGTAATACCAAATCCAAAATTGGAAATTACGTAAACAAAATTTGCAACAAATCGACTTCACCGGGTTCAATAAAAAGTGGGCAGCAGTCATTCCTCTTTCATTTGCATCAGGTGTTTAATGCTCAACAGTCATTGAACTTTGACAGTGCTCATTTTGATTATAAAATTCCAAACTTACTATTTGATCTCATGATTTGGATGACAAATAGGATGGTAAGGACCATAAAACTGAATGTTTAATTGTTCATACTTATTTTTTAATAGGTTTGGTCATACCGGAATATTTTTATTCTTTTTCCTTGAAACTTAATCGCAAATACCTATTTTGACTTAAGACTGTACTTTGAACCATAAAATAGTTCAATCTCAAAGTTTTCTAATTCTTTAATTTCCTTTTTCCTGGTAATGAGGCAGGAATTCAATGGTCAATGAGGCAGGAGTTCAGTCAATGAGGCAGGAATTAAATGGTCAATGAGGCAGGAATCCTTTTTGTTTAATTTCCAGAATTCAGTCAATGAGGCAGCAATTCAATGGTCAACCTTTTCTATGGTCAGTCAATGGTCAGCCTTGTCCATTTGGACCAATGCATCCTTTCTTTTTTGTTATTTAGTCACCGGATCAATAAAATTAGTCCGGTGATTTAATTACTGGAAAGCATACTTTAATTCGGTTATTTAGTAACTAGAAGGAGCAATTTTCGAAATCCCATGAAACTTTTCATAGGTAGATTTCCTCATTTTATAATAGTTTTGGGTATTAATAAAAATTTCGGCAGATATACTGGTGCGTGCTTGGGCGAGGGTTGTTTTGATATATTTTTTTTAACTTTATCCGAACTAATTAATAAATATTTTGCACTTTATTCACACTAAATAATAAATAATGCAAGTTATGTAGTATGAATTTTGAGGCTATCCGCAAAGAGTGGGACTTGTTAAACAAGATTAGATTAAATTTAATTTATTAGTCATTTTTAGGAATAAAATAAATGCAGGTACAATATTTCAGAAGAACTAAAATTAATATTTAATACAACATTAATAAACATTGGATCAAATGCAAAACTTGATCATTACTACTGGTCCATTAAAATTTTGATTAATTTAGAATTGTTTTTATTTATTTATTTATTTTTACCCAGACAATAAGATAACCCCAAATATGTAATGCATTTGACTAGAAAGATCGGAATAATTTCTAAATGAAAAGAAGTTTGTCAATTTTGAGGAATATATGTGACCCGTTAAAAATGAAGTTCTCAATATATCTATAGAGCAGTGTTGTAAAAAACGGTTTTAATGGCCAATTAAACAGACATTTAATCATTAACGGTGGCCGAACCATTACGAATATACTTAACGGATGCCTGTTTGCGGATGAAAATGATTAATCGGCAGTTTTTCGATTAATTAGCTATTTTACCGTTTAATCATCCGTTTATTCCCGTTTATTTCCATTTATTCCAATTTATTTTAGTGAATATTAATTTTCACATTGATTTTTTTTTTTTGATAGTGTGTGATATTAAGTTTTATAAATCATGTATTGTATTTTTATTTTTGCTTGAATATACATCCAATATTTTTTATATATGTTTTTTCGTCTTACTTACTTTGAAATTGATTAATTTTTATGTTATTTATATATCATATATTTTTCATACTTACTGATTTATTTATTTTAATTAGTACGATATGTTCATTTATGATACTATGTTGTTATCATAAACTAAATTTAGTGATTGTATGTTAGAATATTTCATTTCTTTCAAATATGTTATTAGTATTTGAAAAAATTAAATTTACTTTTTCATTAAATAAATGTGTTACTTACACATGTAAACTGCTTATGCGTTAAGAAAAAATAAGAGTAGTGTCATATTATAATAATAAAACTAAGTTAAATTAAGTTTATTTGATAAGTTTAATGAGTTAATTAAATTATTTTTAATAAGTTATGATATATATATTATATACATAAATTTAATAAAACATTAAATTATTCCCATAATTCCAATTAATCAGCCGCATACTAATTAATTGCTTGGTGGTACCCCGTTCGTCCGACGACTGCATACCGTTATTTACAACACTGATCTATAGAAGTCAGAAAAATCATGGACCAATAAAATCAAATCTCTCTCCCTCTCTATATAGAGAGAGAGAGAGAGAGAGAGATGGGCTAAAGTGTATTTTTTGGATTTTTTTTACTATTTATTAAGCTGGTTTGAAAACTGCTATGTAAATTTCTGTAGCATTGAAAACAACAGTTTTCAAACCAGCTTAATAAATAATAAAAAATTTCCAAAAAATATAAAATTTGATCCGTATATTTGAAGGTTGGTGGTTTACCCATGTACTTTTTTTTAAGAGGCTGATAATAGTACCTGCACTACAGTACTAGCATTGTACCCGCAAGGAGATCACCGAAAATTAAATGTGAAAAAATAACTTTTTGTAGATATAATAGTGAACTACTTAAATCAAAGTTTGAAATTTATACGATAAGTTTTTGAAGCTGTAGGACAGATGATCTTATGCTATTCATAGCACATCAAGCCTTAAAATAATTAAGATAAATATAATAATTAAATTTATATTTTAAGATAGTGCAAAAAAAATAATAAAAAATGTCTATGAGATGAATTCACGACTAGATATTAGTTAATTAAATATTTACTAGCAGCGTGCCTCGCGTTGCTTCGGTTGAGGTTGGATGAATATTATGGAGACCTGAATATTAATTAGATTGGAAGCACCGAGCAGTCAGCAATTTGGACCATTTAAAGAAGTCAACACAACAAATATAATGGTTGCTGTCACCAGAGAGAAGTCAGTCAAAAGAAAAAATAGATGAAACTCATAATTTATATTAATTATATAGTATTGAGTTCATCCTTGGTCTTACATCAAAAGTCCAACAAATGGTTCTCCTCTCAAATTGCCTGCTGCTCATGTTTCTTCTTCTCCAAACAAGTACCAGAGCAAATGGCAAAGCATGCTTACCGCGTGGTACAACGCCGGTGCCCTTCCCGTTAAGCACAGACGGGACTTGCGGCGATCCATCCTACAAAATCCACTGCTCAGCCAACACTTCCACGCTCTTCCTCGACACTGTCAACAGCTCCTACCCCATCATCTCCATCTATCCTTCGTCTCAGCGCCTTGTCATCTCACCCTCCTCCTTGAGGTTCTTCTTAAAAAAATAAAATGCATCAATTGAGGTATATATAATTATATACCTTGTGGCTGATTTTGATTTTGAATTTTGATTTGCTAGGAATGAATCATGCATCTCTTCTGATCTGAGCTCTCGGGGAATCCAGCTGGGTAAAAAGCCGCTGTTCAATGTGACATCACGCAACACCGTCATGTTACTAAACTGCACCTCGAAAATACTTGTAGCTCCTCTGAATTGTTCCTCCAATTCACTCTGCCATCTCCTGCCACTTTCCTCCTGTCAAACCCTCCCAATTTGCTGCACCTTCAAGGCCGGTGGTTCTGCCTCCTCACATATGATCAGCATAAGCTCCGAGTACTGCAGTGCGTATCGCAGTTACATAGACCTAGACCCAACGAAGCCGGCAGTTACGTGGCAGAGTAGCGAAGGTGTTGAATTGCAATGGGTTTTGCCGAGAGAACCTATGTGCAATGCACAGAGTGATTGCGAGGATGGTGCAACAATGAACTGCACAGTCGATCCTGCTTCCGAGGGGTCACTGGTAAAACGGTGCTTCTGTATTAGCCCTACAGTCTGGAATCCAATTTCTGGCACGTGTGAAAAGAGTGAGTATTTGTAGTCATGATCAATTTCAGTGATCAGTACTTGCTTTCAGCGATAGTTCATTGATTTATTACTAATTATTGATGTTTTCTTGAAATGATGTCAAACCAGCTGTGGCTAATTTGCTACCAGCAGTATTTTTGTTGGCGGTACTGTCGCTTTTTTATTTTATTTTGTGATGTCCAAACTGTTAGATGTTTAATTTATACTATAATCTACTTGGAGACCAAATTTTATATTTTTTGAAAATTTTTTATTATTTATTAAGCTTGTTTGAAAACTGATTTTAATGCTGCAGAAATTTATTGAAATCAGCAGTTTTCAAACCAGCTTAATAAATAGTAAAAAAAAATTTCAAAAAAAAATGTAAAATTTAGTCTCCAAGTAGATTATAAAGGCTATCATGCTTTGCAAATATATAGATTAGTGACACAATATCTAAAAATGGAGATAGATACTAGAGAAAATATAAAGAAACAGAAACATTTGGTGTTTTCTGAATTTTCTGTTAAATTTAAAAACCTAGCTAGGCTAAAGTGAATATATTTATATAACTTTGTTGGCAGTTCGGTAATGCACGTTTATTTAGTGATGTAAACATCACTCTGTTCCCTTTTTTATATATATTTTTTTCTTTATGGTCGTAAACATCATTCTGTTAAATAAATAAATTCTTCTTTCTCACTGGAAATTTATTAGTTTTGACACTAAAATGAATGTGCAGATAAAACGGGTTGCAACAGCGAAAATTGTGGGGGATTCGACTCTGGGCAACTCATTGCTGGTAAGATTTATAATTTAATTAACAACACATTTACCTTACAATTCCTGGTTTCGATTCCTAGTTAATTAATAGACTCCAAGATATGTGTTAAATATACTATGAGGAGAGATCAAGTTACAACAATTTTTGAGGTATAACAAGTTATAACATGCATTTTTTATATTTTCAAAGTCCAAATCATTGATCCAAACCGATAGATGTGATATCTATAATAAAATGTGCTTGGAGACCAAATTTTATATTTTTTGAAATTTTTTTACTATTTATTAAGATGAGTACAAAAACTAGTCAAATTCAAACCATTGAATTTTGTATCTATCTTAATAAATAGTAAAAAAATTTCAAAAAATGTAAAATTTGGTCTTCAAGCACATTTTATTGTAGAAATCATATCTAACAGTTTGGATCGATGATTTGGACTTTGAAAATGTATAAAATACTTGTTGTAACTCAAAAATTGTTGTAACTTGATCCCTCCTCATATATTATATGTACCTGTATTTAAAAAATATTTAATATATATTTCCTACATTTAAAGGAATTATGAGAAAAGTTTGATTAAGATGCTACATATTCCCGTTAATGATCATCATCTAAGGAAACATTATTAATTTTTGAATCTTTAGATGCCGAGAAGATAACGTAACTTTGGTTTTATATAGGTTTCTAATTGTTCGATACATTAAATTTAGAAATTATTATTATCATATGAATTTAACCTATTTAATTAATCCCTCTTTAATATATGGAATTATATATATAACAAAATTTTAATACAATTCTTGAATATTCCGTACTGACCAAATACATAGTATATATTGGAGTCTTTCTAATAATGATTTTGGGTCCACATTTTTTATTTTCATGTTCCCAAAAAATTGAAAAATTCATTTTGCCGGCCTCGAAACAAAAATAAATATATAAAAAGCTGGCGTTTGGACCTAGAAATAAAATAAGAATAAGCAATAGATTGAGCATAAATTAAAGTTTCCTAGTAACTATAGATTGCTTAGGCAAATAAATTAAGCAAATACCCTTCTTTCAAAGTTTCATCCCATCATGAACATAATTCAAGTACAAGATTGCAAGCTGGTTTAATGTTAAAAAAAGAAAACAATATAATTAAAGAAAAATATAAAAATTATATATGGCCTAACAAATAAAAGCTGGATGTGTCAATTGAACGGCCGAGTCGGATTCAATTGGACTCAGGTTGTTTATATTTGATAAAAATTAAGGTTTTTTTTTTTTTTTTTTTGAGAAAGACTCAGTAGTAACTTGACTGAAAATTAAATTTGATTACAACTCCTTAGTTTAATACATCAACTCTATTTTTAAACTTGCAAATTTTGGCCGTCTTTGTTGCCTCTCTTATACCACAGGAACCACAGCTCCGTCTCCTCTTTCATCTTTCCTGCCAACACTATTGATGGCATCCTTTTGCCTCTAAAAGTATATGAATTCCTCTGGTTACAAATGCCCCACAAAACCCCACAAATCTAGTAGATCAGATTCTTTTGCTCTCTTAAGAAACCTGAACCCTTGCCAGGAATTGTAAAGACAAAATCTTGTGCGATACTAGTTAAAAATCAGAATATCTCCAGATTGATAGCCCTCGAGATATTGTGCGATACTAGATAAGAAAAAATATTGTGCTTAATAGTTTTCTATTGTACAGTCACAAACCTAATTTAATTCTTATAGTATATATATTTGAAAATTATTATTAAAATTAAAATTGTAGAAGTGTTTTCAATTATTATATAGATCAGTTATAAAATTTGAATTTTTGAATTTAATTAGTCACTAAAAATCCGTTATTAAAAATTTAATTATGTAGACCGCAGACTTAGTGCAGTGGTACAAATCTCATCTCTTCAGGAAGAGATTTTGTTTAATTCTCAATAATAACATCTAAAAAGATGCTAAAGTGTATCATGACCCTTTAATAAAAAAAAATTATGTGATAAAAATAGTAAACACCTATTAATCGATTCAATTTAATACACGTCTTATATATATTAATAATTAGAAATTAAGAATACATATATATTTTGTATTTTTAAATTTAAATAATATTTTCAAATATATATTATAAAAATTAAATTTACCACAAAGATTGAATGCGCGGAAGAATAAATTTTCTGGGCACAACTGCAACAGAATTACAGAAACCATTATCTGAATTCTGAAAGTACAGCAAGGCCCAAATAAACCTTTCTTCGAATATAAGCAAAATATCATAGAATTATCTGTAGTGCACTGGGACCGTTATATTGGAGTATATTTTACATTTTTTTTTACAGTAGAGCAGCAAGCGGTTTCCCCGCATTTCTTCCTTTCTGGTATTCCAATCCTTGCTTTATTCTTTGTTCAAGCCACCGAGTCGATGAATAGTAATTTGATTAGTCAAAGAGAGTTTTGCATCCTGATATTCAGTATTTAAGTCGTATGAAAATCTTTGCGGTTTGTTGTCACAGTGGTGATTGTTTGAATTGATTAAGCGGACAAGGGGCCACTGTTCTGGTTGTGCCCGCAAAGTGTTTGATCGAATGCCACTTAGAATTTATACAGTAATTTTGTTGATTAAACTAGGACTGCACAATATATTGAACGATGTTAATTATATCCTATATTTATAGGACTGCTTCCAGGTCTTGGTGCTGCATTTCTGGTTTTGGTTGTTGTTTTGCTCTGTACACACGACAACGTAATAATCGTCTAGCAAGAGAAAAAATTGCAAAAGAGAGAGAGCAAATCTTGAATCTAAACAATTCAAATGGACGCTCTGCAAAATACTTCACAAGTCGTGAAATGAAGGATGCTACAAACAACTTCTTATGTACCAACCTTCTTAGAACGGGGGGATTTGGGGAAGTCTACAAAGGAGTGCTACCAGATGGAACCCCAATTGCGGTAAAGTGTGCCAAGATCGGAAACACCAAGTCCACGGACCAAGTTTTAAATGAGGTGCGCATCCTATCACAGGTTAATCATCGGAGTCTGGTACGCCTCCTCGGATGTTGCATGGACATGGATCAACCAATCATGGTATACGAGTTTATATCTAATGGGACCTTAGCCGATCACCTTCATGGCCTCCGGTCACCGCTAACTTGGCATCATCGCTTGTCAATAGCACATCAAACAGCCGAAGGGCTTGCTTATTTACATTTTCTTGCTGTGCCACCGATCTATCACCGAGATGTTAAATCTACCAATATCCTGCTTGATGAGAAGCTTAGTGCTAAGGTATGTAGCATGATATATGAACGTGTTACGGAATGTATTACCACAGTTGAGTGAGGCTATGGTAATATACATATTACGGATCAACTCATGCTATGGATCCATATCTGTATTTTCAAAGTTCAACAGTCGATCCGAACCGGTTAAACATGATCTCTATATGAAAATGCACTTAAAGACCTAATTATATATTTTTTAGAATTTTTATTTTTTTTACTTTTTTTAGATAGGTAGAAAATCAGTGCTTTCGATGGTCCATAATATTCAAATCAAATGATTTTCTACCTATATAAAAAAATAGTAATTTTTTTTAGAAAATATTAAATTTGGTCTACAAGTACATTTTCATAAGAAGATCATGTTAAATGATTTAGATCAACTGTTTGGACTTTAAAAAATGAGATATGATCCATAGCGCGGGCCACTGTGTAATATACATATTACCATAGCCTCAGTCACCACAATTTGTTACATGTAATTTATGTTTTATCTATGTACCAATTACTCGCAGGTCTCTGATTTTGGTCTGTCCCGCTTGGCAGAATCAGACTTAAGCCACATCTCGACATGTGCACAAGGGACTTTAGGGTACCTAGACCCGGAGTACTACCGTAACTTCCAGCTAACAGACAAGAGCGATGTATATAGCTTTGGAGTAGTTCTTCTAGAACTTCTCACATCACAAAAGGCAATAGACTTCACGCGACCATCTGATGATGTGAACCTAGTGATCTATGTAAAACGACTGGTGATGGAAGAAAGACTAATGGAGGCTGTGGATCCAACAATTACGAAAGATGCCACTGATATTGAACTTGATACTATGAAGGCGATAGGGTTCTTAGCGGTAAGTTGTATAGAGGAGACACGGCAAAATAGACCATCAATGAAAGAAGTGCATGAGGAAATTGAGCTGATTATGACTCTTGGTGAAAACCACTGATCAAACTCTTTAGTTTTTTTTTGGTAGCAATCATTGAGATTACACTTGGTTATCAGCTTAGTTGGTTTTTAGAGGGGTTCTCTAACTAATTTTGTATATTTATATCTGATTTTATAATCTTCATTCTTGTGAATTCATACTTGTTATGTGATATCAATTACTAAAATTTTCCATGATATATATACTAGATCTGTTGTACTTTCTTTTTCATCTACTCTGGTATTTTATAATTGCAAATGATTTTTTTAGCTCAATTACTTGATAAAAGATATCTCGGGCAACATGGCAAGGTCCTGTGTTATATGTAGCCCATGCTTCTTCTTAAACCAAAACATTTACACTTCAATTTGCATATTAAATAAAAGATGATACAATATATTGCTTTTCTTCAAAGAAGTTACTGTAATTAGCTTTTCTTTATGGCATTTGTGTGCAACAGTATACTGCCCCTTTTCTACTCGGTTTCATGCCATATATTCATATAGATGATCTTGCTGCTTGCTCATAATAGTTTACTGCCTTTCCTTCTATGTGGTTTCTTGTGTGGTGGGTTCCTTCTCTTCAATGGATGCCATAGTGACAAGATACCCGAATTATACTCATTTAATTCTCTTTTGGGGTGATGCCGAACCGAACGCTGAAATTATTCGGTTGACCGAACTTTGACCGAATTAAAGCCGAATAATTCCCGAATTTTATGAACTTTTCCCAAATTTTACGAATTATTCACAATTTTTTTCCGAATTTTTCCAAGAACAATTTTTTTTTTTTTTCATTTCTGAATTATATCCGAATTATTCCCGAATCACGAATTTTTGATCTCACCGAACCGAACCCGAATAATTCATTTGTCACTGTGATGGATGCTTCACCTACAACCTTATAGTCGTTCCCCTGTTTGGATCCATGTCCTCCTTTGCTGTGAGATGTGGGGGTCTTTAATTAAAGCACATAACAATAAACAGTCTATCTCACCAAGGTTAAAAAATAAGCACAGAGCAAGCTTTAAAGTCTAGCCAAGTACTCTGTTTGAAGAGCCGTAAAGCCAGCCAAAAAATAAGAATGCTGGACTATACTCTCTATGTTGACATTTAATTGCCAAAAAATAAGCACCAAGCAACGAAGTAATTGGTGGAGAGAATAGAGAAACAGAAAGTCAACCCTACAATAATAGATCCGTTCAAGTGGAATAAAAAATAGAGATATTATGTGCAGGCCTCTGATTCCTCAATCTCCAAAAGAACTCCAATTATTTTTTTAATCAACTTATTTAAAAAACTGAAGAATGGGGTATGCTAACTAATATATATATTTTTTTTATTATAGTCTATAGACCCTATACACACACACACACTTTTTTTTTGCCTTTGGCAAGGATCGAATCCACTTCTCCCGGACTTGTGCTTTGGATTTATATCTCTATTTTCGAAGATCAAATACTTGATATGAACCATTAAACATGATCTCCATATGAAAAATCACTAGTTTTGAGTGATCCAGAATTTTTAAATAAAGTGATTTTTTTATCTATCTACAAAATGAAAAATTTCCTTGTCATGAAAATTTCCTTATCATGAAAATTTTGAAATCTGAGTTCATAGTAGAGGCCGATTTGTAATATACATATTACCATAGCCTCACTCAAAACTGAATAAGCAAGTATGCATTGACGCAATAGTTAAGTGGACGTATATTGATGCAATATAAACACGGTGTTGAAAGCTGTCAAAATATATCTCGATAGAATATTAATCAAAACTGCGTAATGGCTATTAACAATTATGTCTTAACTGAAATACGACATGCGTATAATGATACAAACTAGACAAGTGTGTACTTTTAATTAAGGTGCATGTTAAGTAATGAATGATACTTAGGAGATGAATTTATAAGGATGGTTATCAGACCTGATAAAAATATGAAATATTCTGAATCTAGTTTCATAATCTAAATATAATTGTACCAGCTGGCAGCTTGTATATATATACTGAAGAAATGCAGAAGTCTTTGATACAAGTTACCTTACGTTTATCCCAAAATGGAAGGATGGATCAATTTCTTCTCAAATTGCTTCCTGTTATTAGTTGCTATTCAATCAGCAATAAGAGTCACTGCCAAAATATGCCCCCTGTGTGGCACTCAACCGGTTCCTTTCCCATTGAGCACCGACAGTACCTGCGGCGATCCCACCTACAAAATCCGGTGCTCCCCCGCCGCCTCCATGCTCTTCTTAGATGCCATCAATTACTCTTACCCCATCACTTCTATCTCCCCCTCCTCACAGCTCCTCACGATCAACACCTCATTTATCGAGTCGGCTATTACAACCTCAATCTAACCTGTTTATATTTTGCATTAATTAAAAATTTGAAATTTCTTTGCTTTAATTTTTTTTTGTTATCTTTTGCAGGAATGAATCATGCATCTCTTCGGACTTCAACTCCAAGGGTTTCCAACTAAATGAATCACAACCGTTCAGTGTGACATCGAGCAACATGATCATGCTGTTCAACTGCACCCCTCAGATGCTACAGGCCCCTATCAATTGTTCATCCAACTCCCCTTGCCACCGATTTCCCAACAAACAGTGCCAAGCCCTCCCGCTTTGTTGCACATATGGTGCCGGAGGGTCCACCACTTTTCATTCAATCCGTGGCCTAGGCACTGGATACTGCACTGCATACAGTAGTTTTATCACCCAGGGTACTACTCAGCCAGTAGATACATGGTTTAGTAAACCAGGTGTCGAACTAAAGTGGGTTACGCCGAGAGAGCCTGTTTGCCACACACAAGAAGATTGTGAGGACAGTGCAAAGACAAACTGTACAGTGGACCCAGATTCAGTAGGAGCAGCGATGACGTTGAAGCGGTGCTTTTGCATCGGCCCACTGGTGTGGAACTCTATAACTGGCATCTGTGAACAGAGTGAGTTCTTAAAAAGTTACGAGTATGACACAATTTTTTATTGATAAGTCGCTGAATGGTACCAGTTCAATTGTATTAGACCAACAAAAGTACTTTTGATATATTCTAAGCTGATTGAATCAAAATTGATGGTACAGATCCTACAGAGTGCGATAGCCGGGGTGGTTGCAGCCGTTGGCCTCTTATTGCTGGTATGAACAAAGAAATATCGTCACCTCTTCTTACAATTTTATTATAATTCTCTATATTTAAGTAATTATCCTGATTTCTTTCTGATCTATCTTCTGGGAATGTTATTTACGTTAATTAATTATCGCTATTTTGGTTCGTACTCTCTACTTAATCAGTAAGGATTTTATATTCATAAACTCTGATTTTGCATAAGAATATTTAAAATAACATAGCAGTGTGACATATATAGGTTTTAAAACCACTTAGCAGTGTGATTAATATAGAATATATCATTTCTTTTAATCAGACAAAATGTACATTTGATACAAAAATTAAAAGGAATACATAAATGGTTTATATTACTCTTTTCTTTTTGCAATTTGTTTTGTGCAAATCTAAGGGTCAAAATATCTTGCACTTTGCTAATAAATCTAGAAGTGGACAGAGAATTCAATAGGTATGTGTTTGCAAGAATCAGTTTGTAAAAAGAAACATAGTGCTTATTTTAATCAATCTATGACTGTCCAATACAGTATGTAATGGTTTTTGCCTATTACTTTGAATCACACAATTAAGTAATTAAAATTTGAAGTCAGAAAGTATAAAGAAATCGGTACTGGCAAAGTACTGTAGCGGACCTATATACAAAGCATATTTCACAATTATGTTATACAAATATTTTTGTTTGAATTATTGCCTCTGACTTTTCATGTTCTAAACAAAGAATCAAAGTATCACTCAGCCGGCTGAGAAAAAAAATGCATTAAAGAAAGAAAGCCGGCTAGTTAATTAGCTCTCGAACAAAAAAAAATTAAAACAAAACCAGTAAAATGAAGAGAAAAAAAATAAGGTAGTCAAATGCTGTGCAACAGATTATCAATTGTGTACAAAATATTGATGAACGATTATTAAGTGTCCTAGCATTGCGCCTTTAAGTAAAGCATTTGCACAATTAACCTTACTGTTAGCCAATATAACATAAACCGTTTTCATAATACTCTCGCTGTTGGTTTCCACCTTATTATGCGATATTCATCGAAGTTACTGATTGCACTTGATGTCATCTCCTAAAAAATATTAATTTATTACTTAGAGAGAAACAATTTGATTGCTTGCATTTGATGATCTACTAGATAGTGCTAGTCTGATTTTCGCAAAACTAAACAAGATTATAGTATAATAACGGTGAATATTTTTTACTGTACAACCACATCATCTTGATTGATTGTTAATTCATTTAGGATCGGATTTCTCTTTCTTTGATCTGTAAAATTCATTTTTGTAGTAACATTACATTTTTCTGATACATATCAATTTGTAGGCTTGAGCTGCGGTCTAGCCACAGCACTTGTCCTATGCGTTATTGGATTCATTCTCTATGGACGACAACGTCGCCTTCGACTGGCAAGAGAACGGCTGGTAAAAGAGAGGGAACAAATTTTGAATCTGAACAACATGACTGATCGCTCTGCAAAAAATTTCACAAGTCGTGAGATGAAACAAGCAACAAACAATTTCTCAATTGACAACCTCCTTGGAGTCGGAGGGTTTGGTGAAGTCTACGAAGGAGTGCTACCTGATGGAACACCAATTGCGGTAAAGTGTGCTAAGATCGGAAACACCAAGTCCACGGACCAAGTTTTAAACGAAGTGCGCATCCTATCACAGGTTAATCATAGAAATCTGGTACGCCTCCTTGGATGTTGTGTGGACCTAGATCAGCCGCTCATGGTTTATGAATTCATACCTAACGGAACCATATCTGACCATCTACATGGAATCAGATCTCTGCTTACATGGCATCATCGTCTATCTATTGCGCTTCAGACAGCCGAAGGGCTTGCTTATTTACACTTTTCGGCTGTGCCGCCAATCTATCACCGAGATGTCAAATCTACCAATATTCTGCTTGATGAGAATCTCAACGCAAAGGTAATAATATCAGCCTAGTCCTTTTCATGTTAAAAGCAATAACTGACTAATTTTCCAATCAATTCTTATATGATAATTCATAAAGGGCATGCATAATGCATTTAACATAATTTGATATTCTTAATTTCTTATTTGTATCCCAAACAGGTATCTGATTTTGGTCTGTCCCGTCTGGCAGAATCTGACTTAAGCCACATCTCAACATGTGCGCAAGGTACGCTAGGTTATCTCGACCCAGAGTACTACCGTAATTTCCAACTGACAGATAAGAGCGACGTGTACAGCTTCGGAGTAGTTCTTCTAGAACTTCTCACATCACAGAAGGCCATAGACTTCACACGGTCATCTGATGATGTGAATCTAGCGATTTACATGCAGCGACTGGTCATGCAAGATCAAATAATGGAGGCTGTGGATCCAATGATTACAAAGGGAGCAACTGAGGTTGAACTTGATACTATGAAGGCACTAGGATTTTTGGCTATGAGTTGCTTAGAAGACAGGCGACAGGATAGGCCATCGATGAAAGAGGTAGCCGATGAGATTCAGTACATCATAAATCTATTATTGGCCATGGACATTGATAAAAGTATATAGGTTTTAATTGTTTAAGTTAAATTGAGTCAAGTATTTCAAGTTTTTTTCTTGGAGGGGTATTGATGTCATGATATATATATACACCTTATTGTTGTGATTTCACTTTGTAATTAATGCGTACATTAAAACCCTAGTATCAAATGCAAGCGTGCATTAATTGTGCATGTGCCAAACAATTTTTCTTTGATTTGGAGATGGTTACACACAAATTAATAAGTAATAACGGTACATGACCACCAGTTCCACTCAGATCCAACTACTGTACGGAAAGTTAATTAGTTTAGCAGAATCTCTTGTGAGAATATTCTTTTATGAAATTCATGAATATCATAGGCTGCGGTGTTCGTATAAAAGAACAATTTTCATTGTTTAATTAATAAGTGCACGACATGTAGAGGCACAAAATGAAACAAAAAAAAAACAGAGAACAGACTCTCTTCATTTTGAGGTTGTACAATAAATCATTTGTATTTACAAAAATAATGAGAATTGTGTTTGTTTGGATTTAGTTAGTGTCTAAAAAAAGTTGTGTGCTTTTGGGTTTAATCACAGGAATAAACAACTTTCTCAAAATAATTACAGAAATAGACAAGTTTATTTCGTAGGAGTCCTCTTCTTTAGTTCAAATCAAATTTGATTTGATATTAGGTCGGAACTGTAAAATTTGAATGCACTTGATCTGCATAAATCTTCTTTTAGGAACTGTAAAAGTTTTTTTTTTTTTTGAAGGATAGCTGGCAAGAAGCCAATTGGCAATTTATTGATAAAGAAAATTATTTACATCCCTCAAGGGGAGTTTCCTAATATCTATATTACACATTAATTTTTGAAAAGTATATTAATCAAGACCGCAAAAGTTGTTTGTGTGAATCTAAACTCCGATTGAACAGCTCTGACATTGCATTATATCGAATTTGATCAAATGTTCATTGGACCGTGTCTCTATTAATTAATTAATTAGACATTAAATTTTTCTAGGCTATTTTCGTAAATCTGTTATTTTCTTATTGCAGTCGATTTGTTGACTATGACTCTATGACCCACTTGGCGGCCTTACATAGGGTTTGGGTGTACGAATCTTGATGTTAATCGAACGATTCTGACCAGATATCGGAACAAGGATTCCTTATTCCTAGATGGAGAGGTGCACTGTGCACACTATGGGATTGTGGCACTTAACTGGAAAGACCGAAAATAAAAAATAAAAATTCCAAGACAGTTTGAACCAAAATTAATAAAATTAATGTGCGTTTCGATCACCGTCAACGACTAATCGGTTTAAATGGACCTTTTTTACAATGCTCTGAACATCAACAAAGCAACGTCCAGACAATAGTTACCAAGTTTAATATAATAATAAAAAAAAACAGTACTGATGAAAAAAGAGAGGTGAAAATTAAAAGAGGAGGGATCAAATGACACCGTTTTTTGGTGACATCGGATGACACCGTCTATTTTCAAAGTCCAAATAGTCGATTCAAACCGTTTAACTTGATGGATATATTAAAATGTACTTGCAGATCAAATTTTACATTTTTCTGAATTTTTTTTGGATTTATTTAGAGGAGTTCAAAAATTCAACGGTCTAAATATAGCAATTTTGTTAAATACTTAATAAATAGTAAACAAATTCAGAAAAATGTAAAATTTGATTTCCAAGTTACTCTTAATATATTCATCATATTGAACGATTTGGATCGACTATTTGGATTTTGAAATTTCAAAAATGAACATTATTACACAATGTCACCAAAAAAGTAGTGTAATCCAATCCCTCCTCAAATTAAAATTTCCTTACATTTAAAGAGTAGCCGGATCCCGTTTTGTGTGCGATGAATCAATGGTTTCTTATGGAATCGTATTTTGGTATGTTTTGATTTTTGAACAACCCACAAAGCATAAATAATAAGTTGCTTCCCCATTTTTGGTTTCTTCGTACGTGCTCCATGCCTCCATATAAGGAATTTACATATTGTTATTATCAGAAGTTAAGGTGCACCAATTAAATACGCCCTTTGGTTTGTAATTAAACTTTGTATGTTGTGCTGATTGTGCACTTTGCTAATGAAAATAACGTGGTTGATCCTGCCATGGAATTTCAAAAAATAATAATAATAAATAAGCTGCACCAAATAATAAAATCATAGTATTAGAAATTCAATTGGATGGTCTTCTTATTGCAATGAATAAAAAATTATTGTTGCAATCCGGATAATTGAATTACATTTTACTATAACACAACATCGGCGATGAATCATAAAATTATTTTTCAGTGTAAATTTTGCTAGAGGTCACTAAATTTGACTATTTGTCACGAATTTGTCTCTTTTTAGTCACTCAGCTTTGTTATTTGTCCCAATCAAGTCATTCTATATTTTTTATCCAAAATCTTAACGGAATATTCCCATTTCGTCCAAAATATTAACAGAATATACTCATTTCATCTAAAATATTTAACATAATGAGTATATTCTATCCAAAATACTAACGGAATATACTCATTCCATTAGTATTTTGAATGAAAAAGTATAGACTCTATTGTGACAAATAACAAAGTTGAGTGATTAAAAAGGAATAAATCAAATTTGAGTGACCAATTCGTGACAAATAGTAAAATTTCGTGACCTACAGCGAAATTTATCCTATTTTTTACTATAATACAACATAATTATATTTTTTTTAATCAGTATCTAAAAAAAAAAAAAAAAAAAAAAAAAAAACCCTCTTTGCTTCATATTGTTCTGTATCACGACTTTAAAAAGTTATAAAAAAATGCAATTGGTAAAACATCGAAAGGCCCATTTTTGGTCCCGGGAAACTCTTGATAAACAGCCTCATTTGCCTTCTAACTCACTGAAGCCCAGTCCAAAAGCACAAAGCCTATTTCACCTCGTTGACTTGTGGTCCACTGTGGAATACGTTTCCTCTGCATTAACTCAAAAATGAAGCTGTAGAGTTAATACATCTTGACCGTCTAATTTGATTTAAGATTCGTGCAAATTAAATCTACACGAATATTAAAGACACCGTATGTTTTAGGCGGGGCCGGATGGGCTCCGTCTACAATCGGACGGACAAGATGTATTAGCTCAAAAGATGCTCTTTTGAGTTAATGCAGACGATGCGGACTACCCACTACCATGGCTCTCGCCGACTCTCCCGCTTCTCTCTCGCGCGCTTTCTGTCTTGCATGTATACTACATACAAAAGGCAATCCATGTAGATGGGTCTTCGTTTATTATGACAGTTATCTCTTACGTGGGGTCCATAAATCAGTGATCTATTTCACTTGTTACTCCTGGAGAGCGCCACATAATTTTGTCTGCGTTACATTCTCCCGCTACGACGAGTGTCTCCGTCTCCGTCTCTAAATAGCACTAGTTCCTGAAATAAAACCTAAATTTTTACTAGAATTCCTTGCCGCAATCCCCAAATTAGAAACCGGATCTTGAATGGGGGGTAGCAACATCCAGAAGGAATTGACCCAGGTTTTTTTTTTTTTCCCTTAGTGTGATCTTGGGACGAAGATGAATTGGTTGGATCAAATCTCTTGCTCATAAATTGTTTGTTTTCACGAGGATTTCAATTGAACTTCTTGTAGGTGGTGGAAGTGCCGCATCCATTGATCAAGCATTGGGTGTCTGTACTAAGAGATGAGAATACCCCTTCTTCTATCTTTAGTAAGTTGATATCGGTTTTCGCCGGTTTTTACACGTATTTGGTCTCAAATTGGAAATTAGCCAATTGGTGAATGTCGTTTATTTTTATCTGACATGGATTTTTTTTTCATTATATTTTAATTGTTGTAGGAAGTGCCATGGCAGAGCTTGGTAGATTGCTCATATATGAAGCTACCAGGAATTGGTTGGTTAGTACATCAAATGATATTTTTATGTTAAATTTTGCAGTGCTCTACATTTTACTTTTTTGTGCATATACTCAGAAAAAGGAACTATTAAAATTGAATTAAATGTACGAATTTTCACCTTTTTTTTTTAATTCATCTCTTTTAAAACTGACACAGCCAACAATAATTAGAGAAGTGCAGTCACCTGTAGGTGCCTCAATGGCAGAATTTATCAATCCAAAGGAGCCTATACTGGTATGAAATTATTTATATTCAACATTTTAGTATTATTATTTTTTTCCAAAAATAAATATAGGTCCTGTTAAGTCTGTATTGTTCTTGTTGTCGCCGTAGGTTATACCAATTTTAAGAGCGGGTCTTGCACTAGCAGAACATGCCTCTTCGATTTTGCCCTGTTCTAGAACTTATCATCTCGGTATACAGATTCTACCTCTTCTTTGTTATTTTTATACAGGTAGGATTAAAATGCCCCATTGTTTTCGTATCTGTTTTCAAAGTCCAAACAGTCAATCTGAACCGCTCAATGTAATCTCCATATTAAAATGTGGTTGGATACCAAATTTTATATTTTTTGGAAATTATTTACTATTTGTTTAGATATTTACAAAATCATGGTTTTTGGATGGTCCAGAATCTTTTGAAAATCAGTGATTTTGTACCTATCTAAAAAATAGTTAAAAATTTCCACAAAATATAAAATTTGGTCTCCAAGCATATTTCAATACGGAGATCATGTTGAGCAGTTCGGATCGGCTGTTTGGACTTTAAAAATGGATATAGAGATGAAAGGCATGATTGAGGCATGAAAGACATTGGGGCATTTAAACCCTACTCGTTTTGAGATATAATTTTGTGAGTGGATAACCAGAAATTATCTCCATTATTGGAAAATTATAATCCATTCCATACGCTATATCTATAAAATTCACTACATCCAACCATAATTTCTATGAGATCACAATATTCTTTCCAAGGGCCTATTGATACTTTTGATTTAATACACAGGTCTCTTTTGCTGATATTTCATGCAATTCATGCCCAGTCCTTATGATCTATTTTCTTTCCTGATTTTGTAATTTTAAGGGATGTCCAGAGATGAAAAGACCCTACTACCCTCTATTTACCTTAACAAGTGAGTCTAGGCATTCCATACTATCAATACACTTTTCTTTGTTTTAATTATGTTACCTTGGTATAATACAAGAGACTTGCAAAAGTAATGCAGGTTGCCTGATAAGTTTGCAGAGGGAGCACGCATACTTCTAATAGATCCTATGCTCGCAACAGGTAAATTTCTTCTTTCGGTTTTGTTTCTTCCATAATTTTTTGATTCTATATGAATTCATGTTATTATGTCAAGGTTCAACTTCTTTTTTTTATTTGGTTAAAAGCCCTTAGGCAGATTTCATTCAACAAGCATTTTACATGACCTAGCTATTACAATAAATCCTTTTGCAAAAACAGTCCAGAAAACAAAGAGGAAAATAAAGCTACTAGCTAGGTTTGCAAAACATCTCCCTATGCTATGTCTGGGAACAAAGGGTATGTACTTCCAGTGAAGGTGAATTGGTCGATTCGCACCCGATTTCAAGATTCAACTTCTTATTGCTATTTCCCATCATTTATTATGGATTAGGTGGGACCATTGTTGCTGCAATTGATTTGCTTAAGGACCGTGGAGTTGACACCACCCAGATAAAAGTTGTAAGTTCTTAGTGAGATTTTCTCTTCTTCTGTTTGCTTGCATGCAGTGCCTACTTTATTTTTTATAGAAGTGCTTCAATGGCATCACACGTAATTGGATTTATGTATCCTTACAGTTTGACAGCAATGCAAAAATTATAAAGTTTGCTACTAGCTTTTTTACAATGAGGCCGTAAGGATATAAAATTATATAATGTGGGAGGCATATATTCAAGGGCTACAGTAGGTAGTCTGTATCTGCATCTCTCATTTTTTTTTTTAAGGTAGTCTGCATGTCTCATTTTCACGTTGTTGATTTTCTTTTAATATTGACTCCAATAAAAACTGATACATGAATGACATGTGTCCTCAGATATCGGCTATTTCATCCCCTCCAGCTCTTCAGAAGCTAAAGACAAACTTCCCTGGGTATATTATTTATATCACTATTAAATATTTAGTCATTGTATAATATATGATTCCTGATCTCTACCTGGTTTCATATTAGTAAAAAGAGCTAATCATTTCTTTTTGTATTTCTCAGGCTTCAAGTGTACACCGGAGCTGTTGATCCAATCTTAAATGAAAAAGGGTATGCTCTCAATAGCTCACATTGTGAACCTCTAAGCACTATTAATTGCCATTATCAAATCCCAAAGAAAATAGTAAAAATTACTCTTGAAACTCTTTTACCTATCCCTGTTGATATTACGAGTCAAATAGAAAAACTTAGTGCAGTAGCTTAAATCCTTCTTTGTTTCTTTTTCTGTCTTTCATTAAAAAAAAATATTGGGTTGAGTTAAAAGTTGTTCGTTAAATGACAGGTATATTGTCCCTGGATTGGGTGATGCCGGAGATCGCAGCTTTGGCACATGAACTCTTTCTCAAGTTTGGATGAGGCCAATAGATGGAGACTGATTGGGAATCGGCATTTTAATTTGCTTAGGTGTTGAACAAATAGTGAAGGCTGTGGTACTGTTTTCTGTGTTTGCGGTTTGCTAATTTCCAAGTTAAATGTGTTATACCTAGGGTTTTGATCCATGCTTCATGGAAGACAACAGTATGGTTTGAGATCTGTTGATGTTAGCAAATCGCAAGATAGGTTATATTTATAGAATTTTAATGCATAAC
Source organism: Carex pumila (assembly GCA_033356055.1). NCBI lineage: Eukaryota > Viridiplantae > Streptophyta > Magnoliopsida > Poales > Cyperaceae > Carex > Carex pumila. The sequence continues at coordinate 133,897 of JARJHM010000445.1, forward strand.
TTATCCAAGTGGCGCTTTCTATTCTAGTATTATTTTCAATAATTTAGCTATTTTTCACAAAAAAATATTGCTTAATCCGTCTAGAGACGAGAGCCTCCTATGGGCCTTTACTCAAAGAACTGGAACCCAGCCATATGATCTTGTTTAGACGATTTAGACCGGTGGAAGCCTTGAGAAAGGGAAATTTAGGAGAAAACAGAAAATAAAATTGCCTGCATCTTCTTCATTATGCATTAACTCAACTTTATCTCTTGAGTTAATGCAGAGGATACGAATTCATGTATTTGCGAGACATTACCCCCAGCCGAATGCATATCCTCTGCATTAACTCAAAAATAATCTTTTGAGTTAATAAATCTCAACCGTTGGATTTTAAACGGAGCAAATCCGACCTTTGCTTATGATGTATAGAGCTCTTTAATATTAGTGTGGATCTAGTATGCACGAATCTTGAAACAAATCGGATAGTCAGGATTCATTAACCCAAAATATTCCCTTTTGAATTAATGTTGAGGATACAAATTCCTCCCAGCCCATATCCCCTCAGGTACCGGACTGAGTACAATACCCCCAGCCTGTTAAAAGTAATACGGTGCCTACTTAAAAATAGGTAATCCGTTTTGAGATTTGTGCCCCATTAAAACGGACGACTCAGATCCCATTCTACTCAGTCAGGTATTGAACTAGATATGAATCAGTCGTTGACAATAACCAAACTGTCATGAATTTTTCCAACTAATCAGCTGATTATTTTCAATTATTCCCAATTAATTGCTTAACGGTACCTTGTTTGTCGGACGACTGTATACCATTATTTACAACACTAATATAAATTCGCACTTGACTCGTATCATCGGAGGCCGAAGCTCTTGGGAAAGCAAAGAAGAAAAGCAGAGTAGAACTAGGGTGTTCTTAAGCTCATTAAAATATTTGGTGAGCTTAACTCCAAAACTCATCAAATATGTTTCAAATGATGAATCCGAACCGTTAAAACCCGCCTATCTTATGAGTGATGAGTCTACATGTGAAAATTTTAAATATTTGAATTAATTTAGTATAAAGTCAAGTGATCAAAAAATATTCAAAAAATGAATGCACTAAAATTAATTTATTAACCTTCTAATTTTGACCGATTGACTTTATACTAGACTAATTAAAATGTTTAAAAAGTTCACATATAAACGCATCACACATAAAATAGACAAGTTCCAACAGTTCAGATTCGTCATTTGAAACCAATTTGATAGATTTTGAAGTTAAGCTCACCAAACACTTTGGTAAGCTTAAGAACACAGAAAAGCATACTGAAGTACTGTAATCAACTCGTGTTTAAATTTGGGGCAAACTGACACTAATAGAAAATTGGAAAGCACGCTGGCCACTTTTAACATAGCAAGAACATTTACTAGAATAGGTTCATCACAAATTATGTAGTGCGTTTAATTTGAAGCTTCTTAATGCTACCAAACATGAAGAGGATGCAACTTTTGTTATACAACAACAGAAGAAGACAAAAATTGTTTTGAGGCATTCATAATCTGAGATATTCAATTAAATTGGCAAAAAAAAAAAAAAAAAAAAAAAAAATTAAGTTTAAGAAAGAAAGCAGAAACAGATTGAAGCTAGATCTTTTCTGTACAAAATAAACTGCAGTACAAAGCCTGGGTGGTCTGAACCTAATGAGAAGATTGGAGAGCAACTAAAATCCTGATTCCTGAAATAAGAAATAGAAACGCTGGTGAGGCCCCTGACTACTTTCAGAAAAGCAAGCATTTTTTACATTTTTATATCTGTTATCTGAGAATATATGTTGATGAAATAGTAGGAAATCATGAGAAAGTAAATTGGCACAGTTTTGGTGATCCATCATCATGCATGATAGTAATATACTATTTAATCAGCGACCTTTTTGTATACTAGAAGCATTTACATTATAAATCCTTATTAACACATCTTTATATTTTTCTTTTGCGAATTTCACCTAACATCTCTAGTATTTCAATCAGTATCTGCTATTTTCAGGAACACATGTTCCTCAAACCAAACTATGAATCTGTTACCCCTATTTTTTATCAAACTATTGGCACAAATTTATTGCACAATTTTGCATGAACTCAGACCCCTACATTAAATTGCTTTCACTTGATTTAAGTTCAATTCAGGTAAAGGGAAAAAAATATTTCAGCCAAGTTCAGGGCAAACTATGTCAATATTAAACAGAATGTACATGTACTGCTAGACTCAGCTACATGTTTCGAGGCAGTCGAGTAACCCAAGAATACCAGATGTCAGTTACAGATATTACAAATACTGTGTTTTTTTTTTTTGCAAAAAAATGTTTTCATGTAATATCTCAAGAATGTAGGAGTAAAATACAAAATGGTATAATATTCATGGAAGGAAGAAAACCTCCAATAGATCGGATTGATTGGCATGATCACAGCTCGCTATAATTGCGCCAAACTGCACGAAACTCCTCTCTAAATGTGTTCAGACGTGCTTTCAAATTTGGTGTCCTCAAGCTTGCATGAATTAGGGTTGCTGCATCAAAAATAATAAAAACACTCTTTCTAGTATCGGTAGAAAAAGAGAAGAAGACAACATGGGTCTTAATAAATAAAAAATGTAAACAAAGATCCATACCGAGCAGAGCAATAACAAGCGCCCATGCAACAGAAAGGAGGCTAGATGAGGTGAACCATAGGACGCAGCTTACTGTAATTTTATTCAACCAAAATATTAGTAACAACTGTCATTTTTTCCATTAAATGATCATCGTCATATCAAGAAGTGCTCATTTTTAGTTTAATTAATATCCTTGTCTGGTTGTCCTGGAAATGCACATGATAAAATGCAGTGGCATTTATGGTCCACACAAGACCTATTATTTACTCTTTTCATTTAGGCATACTGAAGAAAGGCCAAATTTCATATTTTAACCTGGCAAGAATGTCAATTAACAAATTCAATAATCATCATGCATACCCCTAAAAACATACAAGATGTCGCATATAAGCCCCTCCTCAAACAACACTTCACCAAAATCCACTTCCCATTCACTCTTAAGATATCTGAAACTACTTTGAACATTTTGTGCTGCTTATCCCTATAAAAGTGCTAAAAAGGAAGAGGTAATTTGCATTTTTTTTAATATGCCTCAGAGTTTGGATACGGTTTTACTTGTAGTAAGAGCATCTTGTGCTACGGGTCCATATTCCACTTTACAATGTCCAACCAGCCAATTAGAGCAGCTCAATGTGATCTTTAAATCAAAATCTTTTAGGACACAATTTTATAATTGTCAGTATTCATTTATTACTTTATCGGACAAAGAAAAAATGACTGTATTAAATGTTGACAACTAAATGTTGCTTAGAAATGCAAGATAGATTATTTGGACAAGCGATCCAATCAACTAAGATCATTGTCATGGCCTAAATTAGCTATGATTTAATTTTGCAACCATTTGAGTACCATCACTCCATAAATCTATAAGTTCATTTACACCCTTTGATACCATCATTTTTCCTTCAACTGAAAAGTACTAAATATATATATATAGAATTTCCAACAAGATTTCAATATATAGATCACATTGAGTGGGTTGGATAGGACATTCAGACATCGCAAAACTGAAACAGGGGTCCCTTAGCACAAAACGCCTATGGTACACGTGGCCTGTTGTAATTAAACTCTATGATAGTACGTACATATGAAGTATATGCAACATCTTCCATTTCTTGAAGAGCATAGAAGCTATTTCTAACTAGCAAGCATATACTTCATATTCTGATGTACTACAAGGGAAAACATGAAATTACTCTTTCAAAAAATAATTGCTGCCAAGAACATTTTCTCACATTCCTAATTTATAAGTTGTGGCCTGATTACATTTGAGTTTTTTTACCATATTTTTGGTAACGACACAAAAATTCATGATTTGACATTCAATCATCTATATGCAATTATGCGTGCAGCAAAATGAAGAGAGAAATAAACAGAATTATGAAAATGAAAGGAAAAGATGACAAACCTGCAGCAAAGAAGAAGACAAATACCGAGCGAGGCCAGCCACATATGTGTATCGATCTCTTTGTGGGCCGTCCACGAAGAACTGGCCTAAAGTTCATATTTACACATTTAACAGTTTAACAAGTAATGAACCATGTTATAAAGGTTTATAAAGTTAAGTTGATGATTCTTACGTAATAGGAGGCCTCATCTTGGCAGCTAAATGGGGAGAAAATTGTCTCACTGTTCTTGTAACCTTCTCATTGAATGTCACTGCAAAGCTGCACCAGAAACATAGTATTCATAATCTATTCTCAACCTCGCTATTAACAAAATATTTTAAACATACTAACCTATCATTGAGAAAAGCAAGGCTTAGACCAGTGAACATAGCAGCAACAATCGATAGCGGTCTCCTTATGAACCCAACAGCTTCATATCCAACAATTCAGGGATAATAATCAAATCAAGGTTTACTTGTGGTTAGAAATTCAAATAAAATAAGGGAAATAAATGTTGACCTCTCACTTACCCAGAATAAACATGATCAGGATAAAGTAGTTTGTCCGATAGCTGCAATCAATTCAGCAAGAAAATTTTGTAATTAGTATTAATAATAACTAAATGGAAACTAAAGAGCACAAAAATAAGTTCAGTCAAAATTGAGATTGAATAAAAAAAAATAGTAGGAACAAAGAGATACTAGTAGAGATTGCATTTGAGGCGGCTGGTCCACTTGGAGTAGGATCTAGGAGCAGTGAAACGAGAGAAAAATTCCGGGATGGGGCGCGGCGGCGTTGACCACTCCACTTCTCTCAAAGCCTCCATCAGATCCTCAACTGTTACATTTCCCCAATCCATCCTCGGTCACTTTTTTTTTTCTAAACCCTAAACAGATTGAATGATTGGTGCAATTAGCTCCGCCTCAGCTCCCTTCTAGAGTTTGAGAGAGTATCGATTGAGTCGAGAAGAAGAAATCGGAAATCCCCAATTTAGTAATTTGAGATCCCGTTAGTTATGTTCCTGGCGTACTGTGAGGAATGACCGAATGAGAACTGTCGACACAAGAAGACGATGGCAAAGGCAAAAAGAAGAAGCGAAAACGAGTCGAAACCTATAAACTAATCATCTCCCTTCAGAAAATAATGGAGATGTCCGTTTAAAATTTTGCAAAATAATGGAGATGTCCGTTCTGGAAAAATAGTCGCTAATGGAATAAGAAATTGAGATAACCGGTGCGGATACTAACGTTGAAGATTAAACGAGTAGACGAAAAATAAAATTGTCTGAGCCCGGGTTCGCACCGGGGACCTCTAGTGTGTGAGACTAGCGTGATAACCAACTACACCACCCAGACGGAGCGAAACGGACGTTCATGACACTTTTAACACTGTTCCTCTTCTCCTCCCAAATCTGTCTCTACTCGCTCCTCGCTCTCTCCGTCTACTCTATTTCTCCTCCCTCTGCCGCCTTCCTCCCATTCTGCTTCCTCTCCTTCTCCTCTCTCCGCCGGACCCTTCGAACCATCCCCAATTCCTAATCGCTCTCTTTCCGCCTTTTAAGTGAGTTGGGCTCGAAACTAGGCCCATATTCAAATTATACGATGAAATCACGCTAAAGCCTGCCCATTACCACCTCCGAGGCCCACAAGGCCTCGTTTCAATAACAGGCTAAGAGCACAAGGGCATAAGCTCGGTCTAAACGTAACTTGTGGTCCGTTGGCATAATCGCTCTCCCAACGCGCGCGCAACCACTGACACATCAGTCACCTACCAGCTGCTGATGTAATTTGCTAAGAAAACCCTAAAGCCGACCAACTCAAATGCACTCATTGTTCACCTTTCATCGTATCCTTCCATTGCCCCCTAATCTCTCATGTAATCGCTTCCCCTTTTGTCGTAACATCTCAGGTTACCACTTCCTCCAATTCTCTTTTTCCATTTTTTGTTATCTCTTCTCAAAATCATAATTACACATACGATTATATTTTTATTTGGTTTTTATGTAGCTTTTGTGTTACAGTGAGTGCTGGATCGATGGCAATGAGTGATTTTTTAACAAGGAATTCTTCCTATGAGGCCGCGGTCAGCAGTTTGTCATCCCTTATCACTTCAAGGACAAGAACTGATGCTTCCAGCTTGAACGAGCAGTTCAATTGGATGTTCCATTATCTAAAGGTTCAGTAATTTGCCAAATTGAATTAGGATATACTGTAAATTATAGTTATTCGATCAGATGTCCCTCGTGTGAATCAAAGTTGTAATGTGCAACTCACATGTGTTTGTTAAACTGAAATGTAGATGTTGGATTTAGATGGCCCTGTTTCACAGCTTAAGGTTATACATGTGGCAGGGACTAAGGGAAAGGTGCTTGCTTAACTATTCTACTTTATTGTTAGAAAATATTAATGGTGTTCTACATTTATTTCATTGTTAATTAATTTAGTAGCATTGGTTTGGTGGTTGGTAGGGATCAACATGCACATTTTCAGAATCAATACTGAGATGCTATGGTTTTCGGACAGGGCTGTTCACATCACCCCACCTAATGGATGTCCGTGAACGCTTTCGTATTGATGGGTAATTATTTTTACATTTTTACTTTCATTTCATTTCATTTTTCCTTCTCCAACTCTAATCAATACAATTCATATTATTTGTAAAGCAAGAGCACTGATGTTAGTTGTGGTTCGCTATTAATTATTTTGTATAGTGTGGAAATTTCAGAAGAGAAATTTACAAAGTACTTCTGGTGGTGCTGGGACAGACTCCAGGTACTCCTCATAAAATAAGTTAATTTATGATATGTATATTACCTCTTTAACGTTGTTTTTTCTTTAATTTTTTTTTTTAGGAGAAGACTGATGACAAAATACCTATGCCAACATACTTTAGGTTTCTTGCATTGCTGGCTTTCAAGATTTTCTCTGCTGAGCAGGTTCTAACTTCTCTTGACTTTAGTTCCTGTGCATGCATTGCATAAACTTGATTTCCAGATAGGTTATTAGTTTCAGATTGTTCAATTGTGGTACTTACTTATAGTTCTTACTCTTGATCTTTATAAAAATTAGGTTGATGTTGCTGTTCTTGAAGTTGGTTTAGGCGGGAAGTATGATGCTACCAATGTGGTACGTAAATCATGCTGCTGTAACTAAATACTCTTCATGTTCAACAAGCTTTATTATATTGAATCTCTATATTTAGTGTCATCTTGGTTGAATAGTGTACTGGTAAGTACAATATCTCCTGCTAGTTGGGTTGTCGCTCTTATTTTTGTTATCTCGGTTTTTTACTTTTGCTGTTCAGTTAAGATTTTTGGTATTGATATCCTGGGGATGTTCATCGGTTTGGTTCGGTTAAAACCGAAATAAAATAGGCAAACCAGCATTTTATTCAGTTTTCAAAAATACAACTGAACCCACCGAAATAAAACCGAAGCAAACAAACTGAACTAAATTTCAGTTCTCTCTCTCTCTCTCAGATTCTCTTTATTCAGAGGTGAAATAGGGAAAGAGTCTGTACTTTGTGTGTAGAGAATTTTTATTTCCTCTTCCTTTTTGGAATATTGGGAGACAAGCAGGACATAGAGGAAGAGAGGCGAGTGGGACAGCGTAGGGGTACAGCTGACAGAGAGGAAGAGAGGGGATGAAGCTGGGGTATGGCGATTTGATTGGCGAGTAGAAAGTAGAGTGCGGGTGTTCACTTCTTGGAAAAGGGGAGAGTCAGAGACGAGGCGACAGCCTTTCTTAAAAAAAAGTAAAAAATAACGATGCGATAACAATGAAGGGAAAAGAAAGATAATCACTAAATGAACCAAATATAAACCATACAAACCATAGTTCGGTCGGTTTGGTTCAGTCAGTTTTGAAAAAAAATCTAAACCGAACCAAATATAGGAAAGCGAAATAATTCAAAAAAGAAATTGAACCGAACCGCACCAAATAAACTGGATAACCGAACCAATTAGTCCAAAATTGATCGGTTCAGTTAAAAACCAAATAAACCAGACCCAATGAACACCCCTAGATATCCATACTGATGCCACTACCAGCACTGGTGTTGTCATTGCTATGGCAATCCTTGTAGTGAATGAAATTAAATGCACAGCTATAAGTTTGAATAATACTATAACTTATGAATTGCAGGTTCAAGCACCTGTTGTATGTGGAATATCCTCCCTTGGTTATGATCATATGGAAGTTCTCGGTTAGTTCTAGTCCCTTTCTTTTCCCCACCTGAGAAAATAAATTGTAGGTCACTTGCATATGTTAACTTTGTGTGTTGTGCTGATTTGCTATATGTGAATTCCCAATATTCTCTTTTTACATTCTCGAGTCAAATCCATAGTTCAAATAATAGTTCATCAAGAAGAAATTGTAGGTTTAATAACATGTGTGAAGCATCCCTCAGTTTTTTCAGGGTTATTGAATTGGTTTATTTTGTTTACATTACAAGTGCATCAAGTTTTGTTGTTGCCAAATTGTTTCAAACAGGAAATACGCTCACGGAAATTGCTGGAGAAAAAGCTGGTATTTTCAAGGTCTTCCTCTCTCAATCACCGATGTATCTACCTACATAACTACCCCACAAATAAAATAATATAGTTCTTTTACTAGTAACTTCCTAATCTAGATGTGATATTTTAGAAAGGAGTTGCAGCATATACAGTACCACAACCAGATGAGGCAATGTCAGCACTCGAGCATCATGCTTCCGAATTAGGTGTATGTGGCAGTCTTACTACCTTATTTCCCTCTTTTTCTTTAAATAATATAGAAAATTGCTTATGATGTACTTTATGTTTTGTAACAGATATCTCTTGAAGTAGTGCAGCCTCTAGATGCCACATCACTAAATGGGCAGCCTCTCAGTCTACAAGGAGAGCACCAACTCGTTAACGCGGCACTTGCTGTTGCCTTAGTTCGTACTTGGCTTCAAAAGACCGGCCATGAAGACCTCATTTCTCTTGATTGTAGTGATAGTGTGAGTACACTATACCTGTACTCTATACATCAATATATCTCCCTTATTGCTACATAACTGAAATTATTTTGCCATGGTAAATAAGGGGTCATTACCTGAACAAGTCATCAGAGGCCTCACAACTGCAAGTTTGCAAGGGAGAGCACAGATGGTGCGCTTACAGGATGACGACATCAGACCTAGTGATGTGGTGTTTTATTTGGATGGGGCCCACAGTCCTGAGAGCATGGAGGTTTGTGGTAGATGGTTCTCACACACCATTAAAGAAGAAAAACAGGAAGAACCTTTTAAGGATTATAGGCAGGTAATTAATATATATCCAATTTCTTAAATACTATAATTGGGTTGTGTTAATTTAAGTTGTCTGCTTTAATATGCATGTAGAATAACTTTTCAAATTTTTTTTTATCTTGCATTTGATTTGATTTTCTTGATTGAAATCCAGATACTAGTATTTAATTGCATGTCAGTGAGAGATCCTGAACTCTTACTTCCACGCCTCTTTAATGCTTGTACTCATGAAGGTATGTATATTTCTTATACTAATTCCTTTTTTAAAAGCTAGTTCATTTTGTTCACATTATTAAATTAAGGTCCACCTATTAGGCTAGGTTACCTTCTGGATTGAGGTAGTACATTTTAACCGATTGTTAGTACATTTTCTCTGTAGGTGTACAATTTAATAAGGCAATATTTGTACCGAATCAGTCACAATTCAACAAGCTTGGTTCTAAGACAGCACCGCCACCTCAACCTCAGCTGGTTGATCTGACATGGCAACTGACATTGCAACGTGTGTGGGAGAAGCTACTTCGTAGTGAAAAAGGTATATATATATTAATACAAGTCGACCTTACTATCCTTGGGCATTGAGCATTGTTTAAGGATTACAACTGATTTTGAGGCACTTTATGGTGTTGTGCCAAGAAAAGAGCACCCGACTTGGTGTCTTGTAGACTTTAAATTAATGGATTAATATGAACTGCATTCTGTCTTAGAAAAAGAGCAGATAGTAAACAGAACAGATGTGGTCTGACCAGACCAACATGCCATGAGGTCGACGAACTGTGATCAGTATCTTGGCCATTACTGGATTGGGTCCCGCCAAAGAGTTGCTGGCAGGGGCTGGATTTTTTATTTTCCTCTTAGGATTCTTTTAAAAAAAAAAATGGCTTCATAAAACTTTTATTCAAGCCAGATAAAATAAAAGGATGCCATGTGCAAATGCAGGTGGTAACAGTTCAGTTTTCCAGTCACTTCCAGAGGCAATTGACTGGATCAAAGAAACAGCTCGGCAAAATAAGTCAACTCATTTTCGGGTAATAATCAGTTTGACATAATACATTACTGATTAAACAAACTGGAACCATGTATGTTCAAGTAAACTATAATGCATACAGACATTTCTCTTTTGATTCTTCTGATAGGTTTTGGTGACGGGATCGCTGCATCTTGTGGGTGATATTCTCAGATTAATCAAGAAGTGAACGGAACACTTGCTAATTAATTGATCAGCAAGCCACCAGCAATTATTTCATTAGCTAAGGGTGTATACAAACTGATTGGGTGGTTTATTTTTTGCGATTTTTTCAAATGTGAAATTTTAATAAATATTTTTATAGTGGCTTGAGGTAATCTTTTCTGAGGTGTAGTATTTGAGTATAAACTAGATTAGCCTGCTTTAACAAAATGTTAAAGCATAACTTGAGCAATGCGTTCCCTAACCCAAATTTTGTGGCTAAGGTGAGAACGTAAGATCTGGTACACCACATTGAAAATGATTTGTTTGAGAAAATATAGAACGAGCAGAGAATTTGCCGAGTTATACTATGGTCCATGAAACCTGTCAAAAAGCAAAAATAAACTTACTATTTTTGGAAAAGGAAAAAAAGGTAATGAAAGATACTTTCTCTCTTAACAAACACCTGTTCTTCTACTTTACCAGATTTGCACTTACAGGAAGAATAGTTTAGAACATCAAGACAAATATAGACCCCTATACCTTTTGACTACACACGGGCAACACCTATCTCAACATGTAAGGAGAAACACATAAGCAACAGAAGAAGAAAAAAGTATAAATTGAAGCGGCCTAAGTAGAACAGCATGCCCATTTTGTGGTGGCTGTGGAGTCAGTGACATTAATGGTCGTCCCTTGGGCAGGAGTCACACCAACTGAAGCCCGGGCAGCTTCTTGGGCAGCACGTGCCTTCTTGCTGATAATCTGATAAATCTCAGACAAAATGGTCTGGAATGCATTCTCGACATTTGTGGCATCCAGTGCGGAGGTCTCGAGAAATGACAAGCCCTCCTTTTCAGCCATAGAATGGGCCTCCTCCAGCTGCACCGCTCTCAGATGTGTCAGGTCTGATTTGTTGCCAGCAAGCATTATCACGATGTTTGAGTCGGCATGGTTGCGCAACTCACGAAGCCACCTCTGCACATTGTCAAAGGTTTGTTTCTTGGTGATGTCGTAGACCAGCAAGGCACCAACTGCACCTCTGTAATACGCACTTGTAATGGCACGGTACCTCTCTTGACCAGCAGTGTCCCATATTTGTGCCTTAATAGTCTTTCCCTCTATCTGCAATTACTTGTTTATACACCAAATCAGTTCAACGTGTTTTTGGTACAAGGACATTACCTGTTAAATAGCATCTGTGAACATATTGCTAATTTGGTTAGAAACTCGAAAGTAAGATAAATCAACTTATGACCAATTATTAGCAAGCAAAGTTCATTTCCATGTAGAGCATGAGAAAAACACACTCTAATTTATAAGGTAAGAATTTATAGGAAATACTATTAAATAAAATGTAGATATATTCTCTCAAAAAATAAAAATAAAATGTGGATATAGATAAATTAAATAAATACAAGGAACCACATAAAACCGGAGAGGTGAGTTGAAATGGAATAAAAGTGCTAAATTAAAAAACTGAAAATGCAAGGCTGGTTGCGGTTGGCAAACCACCGCAGAGGCAAAATCAGTGTCTCAAAATAAAATAAAAAGAGTTTGTCAAGGTTAGATTCTTTGACTTCTCTTCCTACCACATGTTTCCCAATCAAAGCCCCAATGAGCAATGACCTCACCACCAAATAAATCAAATTAATTAATTAAAATGCTTTCGTTCAAAGATAGGAATTCAAATGTTTGTTATCAATAAATGAACGAACCTTCGTACTCAGGCAAACTTGGGACATTACAATATCAAATTCGTGGAATTTCGTAATACCACAAGTTCATTACAATATCAAATTGATTCGGATGAAAGGAAGGAAGCATTTTCTGTTCGCATTTTCCTTGTCGTGTAGTACATAATACTCCATCCGAATTGCTATCATTTTTTTCAAAGTGATTCTTTGAAATGATTTAACATAAAAAAAAAGGTTTAATCATGAAAATGCCAATTGTTACCAATCTATCAATATTTCCTAATAGATTAATCAAGACCGTTTATGCAAGATAGAAAAATCTGTGACTGAATAGAATTGACCGAAAAAGAACAAAAGGTACAAAAGGATCGGAAGCGAGAACCTCAACAGTTCTGGTGGCGAATTCAACGCCGATAGTGGATTTAGACTCCAGACAGAACTCATTCCTTGTGAATCGGGAGAGAATGTTTGATTTCCCAACGCCAGAATCGCCAATTAGTACGATCTTGAACAGATAATCATACTCGTGATCCACCCGATGCGCCATTCTCTCTTGATCCTTCACTGCAATTTTTCAATTGATCCTAAATCAACTGCCGATTAACTCGTGAAAATAGCACGAACCTATCAATCCAAATCGAGAAACAAACAGGTACCTGATTAGAAGTTTCAGACGATATATTAAGAGGCCACTCGCCTACTAATGCTAGTTGTGTTATTCCGATCAGAGCACACAAACGCAGAGAGAGAGAGAGAGAGAGAGAGAGTCGAATGGATGAGTGGATGGGGGGAGTTCGAAGAGGGAAGGAGAGAGAAATGCGCAAGAAAGAATCACCTTGCAGTTGTACCTCTTTTTCAAAGTCACTGAAAGCACGAATTCATACAACCTATGGTACCTCATTTTTTATTTATAAATTTGGTCTGTTCGTTTTATACTGTATGTTAGACCGGATGATCCGGATTCTGATCGGACGGTCTGGATTAAATATGAAACGGTGTAGTAATGCAGAGGATACGCCATTTTATGGGGTTCCCTTTTGGTCAAAAATGCAGAGACGAGTAATTTTTTTTACTTGACATTTTCAGAATAAACAACGCGCAAATAAATAAATCTGGTCCCATGTGCGAACCGCGTCAATGCCATTATTTGGATAGCGCTAAGCGCATAAATTAAGATTTTGAACGTTGAGACCTGAGATAAAACTCTCTTCTTAAATTCTCTTATTTGAACTTAATTAAGAAGCGGAGGTAATAAAAGAAAATGGGCCCATCACTAGAGGGAAATCTGCTTTTTTTTTTTTTGAGGAAATAATATAAAATATGAAAATTCTGTACAGGGGTTTATAAAATGACTATATTTTTTATTCCAAGTACCAATGTTCATTTCATTTTATTCGCAACTTCGTCCATTGTGTTAAGTTGGTGTTATATACCTTACCACTCTAGAGTGCATTCAAATGTAAGGGTAATCGTCGTCCCATTCTTCTAATAGAATAGCACAATCTGAAGATGGGAAAATAGAAAATGATTGTATATGTGAATAAAAGCCAGAGCAGGCTATATTAACCCTAAAAAAAACAACGCAAAAGACATAAAATTAAAGATGACCACTGGACATGAGTAGACGACACCAGACGATTGGTACAGAGACCAAATTGCGAACAAAATGAAATGGACAAAGGATGAAGATCAGATGTTTGTACTGGTATTTACCTCATAAGGGTTGCGTACCTAAGGCACAAAAAATGTAGAGGAAAATTTTAATTATTTTATAAATCCCTCTCCATAATTTTCATATTTTGTATTATTTCCAAAAACAAAAACAAAAACAAAAAAGGATAGATTTCCTTCTAGCGATGGATCCACTTTCTTTTATTACCTCCGTTTCTTAATTAAGATTAATTAAGTTGGAAAGAGAGGGCAAGGGTAAATTAGGAATTTAGAGTCTCTAAGCACTCAAAATCAAAATTTATGCTTAGAATAGCACTGGCCTTGTTATTTTATCAAGTTGTTATTTTAGAATAGCACTGGCCTTGTTATTTTATCAAGTTAAATGGTTATAGTAATGGTTGTACAATATTAGGATAGTCAATCAAACAAGCAATTTTGTGCAGTGGAGCTATTTTAAAGACAGTTATTTCACTTTTAGTGTTTTTATTATATTTTTAATTATTTTAATTTTGATAAAATTCAAATTTAAAACTTAAATATCAAAATAAAAATGTTAGATATGATCTATATTATTTTCTCTATGTATATCTCAAATTTTACGTTATTTTAATTGTTCTCAAGAACTTGTAAAAATATATTGATTTTTTGTTTAAACCTTTGCAGAAGTTGCAAAGTCGTTTTTAAACCTTTGTAGAAACTATGAAGTCGTGAGAGAGATCGAACTCTCGACCTTTGGGTAATCAATAATCTTAGGACTTTTATCCTAGCCAACTTTACTACTCCCATTTCTTTATATAAAAAAAATAATAGGATCATTGATTTTTTTTCAATTTATTAATTTATATAAAAAAAATAATACCGAAAGGTGATTATTTTTTATACAAATAGAAAATATAATATATATTACATCTAACAGTTTTATTTTAACATATAAATTTTTGAATTTTTATTATTAAAAATTTTAATGCAAGTATAATCCGATTTTTTTATTTATATCCAAAAAAATAGATAAATTTAAAAAACTAACCAAACCACCTGTTTATTTCCAAAACTACCCAAACCGGAAAAAGAATTTCCGCTTTCAATACCAATTTTCGGAAAAAAAAAATTTCCGGAAATTGGATCCTAAATCCGGAATAATTTTTTCCAGATTTAGATTTTTTTTTCCTAAAACTGGAATAATTTTTTCCGGAATTAGGATTTTTTCTTTTAGGAAATTTTTTTTTCATTTTTCAGTTTTTATTTATAATTTATTTATTTTTTGTATTGAAGTATTACAAATATTTAATATATTTTTTAAAAAATAGATGGAATACTATATAATTTGATTTATTCGAAAGACTGCTACAAATAATCCGGATCAACATTGTTCATGTCGGATGTTTTATGGCCATAAGAAAAATTAATATAATATAATATATTTATATGTATATGTATAGGTATATATAATATAATATATGTATATGTATAATATAATATAATATATGTATGTATAATATTATATATGTATATATATATGTATATATAATATAATATATATGTTAAAATGTGTTTGTATATCAAATTTCATATTTTTTTGAATTTTTTTACTATTTATTAAGTATTTAACAAAATCGCTATATTGAGACCATTGAATTTTTGTACCCATCTTAATAAAAAGTAAAAAAATTTAGAAAAATGTAAAATTTGATCTGCAAGCACATTTTAAAATTTTTACTATTTTTTAAGATGGGTAGAAAATCACTGTTTTTTGAACGGTTCGGGTCGAATAAAAATTTTAACATATATATTATATTATGAGGGTTCCAATGCCTCATTTTTTTATACCTCATCATACCTCATATTTTATATCTGCATTTTCTTCATATTCAAAGTCTAAATTGTCGATCCGAACCGTTCAACATGATATCCATACTAAAATATGATTAGGGATGAAATTTTATATTTTTTGGAATTTTTTTGCTATTTTTTAAGATGGGTAGAAAATCACTGTTTTTGAACGGTTCAAAAACAGTGATTTTGTACCTATCTTAAAAAATAGCAAAAAAAAAATCCAAAAAATATAAAATTTCATCTCCATGCATATTTTAGTATAAACATTTTATTGAATGGTTTGGATCGACAATTTGAACTTCGAAAACGAAAATATAAAATATGAGATATGATGAGGTATGAAAAAAATGAGGCATTGGAACCCTTCTCTTATTATATATACATATACATATACATATACATAGGTTGTGGCTAATTTGCTGCCGGCAGCATTTCTGCCGGTGGTGCTACCACTGTTTTTTCTATTTTTTTATGTTCAAACGACAAATCTAAACCGTTAGATGTTTAATCTATATTATAATCTACTTGGAGACCAAATTTTACATTTTTTGGAATTTTTTTACTATATATTAAGCTGGTTTGAAAACCGCTGATTTCAATGCTGCAGAAATTTACTGAAATCAGCGGTTTTCAAACCAGCTTAATATATAGTAAAAAAATTCCAAAAAATGTAAAATTTGGTCTCCAAGTAGATTATAATATAGATTAAACATCTAACGGTTTGGATTTGTTGTTTGGACATCACACGGCTAAATATAGCCCCGGCAGCACCTCTGCCGAAATGCTGCCAGCAGCAATTTAGACAGACCCCATATACATATATATATACATATATTATATTATATTATTTTTTCTTATGGCCGTAAAAAATCCGGCATGAAAAATGTTGATCCGAATTATTTGTAGCAGTCTTTCGAATAAATCAAATTATATAGTATTCCATCTATTTTTTAAAAAATATATTAAATATTTGTAATACTTCAATACAAAATATAAATAAATTATAAAAAAAAAACTGAAAAATGAAAAAAAAAGAATCTGAAAAAAAAAATTTCTAACAAAAAAATTTTCGGAAAAAAAAAATTTCCTAAAAAAAAAATCCTAATTCCATAAAAATTTATTCCGGATTTAGGAAAAAAAAAATCCTAAATCTGGAAAAAAAAATATTCCGGATTTAGGATCCAATTTCCGGAAAAAAAAATTTCCAGAAATTGGTATTGAAACTGGAAAAAAAATTTCCGGTTTGGATAATTTTGGAAATAAACAAGCGGCTTGGTTAGTTTTTTAAATTTATATTTTTTTTTGGATATAAATAAAAAAAATCGGAAGTATAATAGCGACACAAATAATAATAGGAGCATATAAATCCTCTCTTTAAAAGAAAAAGATCTAATTGTTACAACTTTTAGTGCCACAAATTATCATAATGTGTAATATTAATAACAATTTTCACTCTATTGTGGTCATGCAGTAGCGGAGCCACTTGAAATGAATAGAGTTAATTGACTTCTATTTATTTTTTAAAAAAACTTTGTATTTGTACCTTATTTCATATATAGTTTATTTTATATATAATTTAGAGTAAAATGTTATGAGTAGTGTAAAATTAATTCTCATCCACAACAATAATAAATTATATAATTGAATTTCATCACTGACCCTTATAAATTTAAAGTCTGACTTCGCCTCTGCAGCGGTCATGTGATAAAAATAGCTATAGTAAAGGATGCTGTTTATTTGCACGTTGTTAAACCAGATCAATCCATGATAAATCATTCAAATTAACTGAATTATTATTAGGAAGCTAATAATTGTACCCCAAACAAAATACCCGCGTGCGTCCCCCAGCCTTCTAGAATGTCAGTGACAAAACGAGCATGTTTTACTTCATACAACGCAATAATAGTATGAATCTTTCTTTATTGTACAACATTTTGCTGTATAAAGTGAAAAATACTTTGTTCAAAAAATTAACAAAAGTAGTGCCAAATGCAGCGAAACAATCGTAAAATTTAAACATATAAAAGAAAGCGTTTAATCCACTACGTTCTAGTGTTTAACTTTCATTATAAATGAGTTAAATTAAAAAAAAAAAAAATTTTAAAAACGAATCCCCTAACGCGTCCCCGAGCACAAATTTACATCTCTAAATTTGAACCAATACCCCAGCGCGTCCCCGAGCATAAAATTTAAAGCTCTAAATTTGTACCAATACCCCAGCGCGTCCCCCACCAAAATGTTTACAGCTTTGAATTTTATGTTAGTCAAAACTACTGATTCGAAACAACAATTGTTAGCAGCCTTATCAATTATTTTATGTTAGTCAAAACCCCAATAATTACAATTTCTAAGCATGCAAACCTCTGTTAAATAACAATGAAATTACTGCTTCGAAACAATTATAAAATTTGAACTTGTCCCAACAATGCCAATTTCTAAGCATGTAAAGCTCTATTAAATAACAATAAAACTACTAGTTCGAAACAACAATTGTTAGCAGCCTCATCAATTATTTTATGTTAGTCAAAGCCCCAACAATTACAATTTCTAAGCATGCAAACCTCTGTTAAATAACAATGAAATTACTACTTCGAAACAATCATAAAATTAGAACTTGTCCCAACAATACCAATTTCTAAGCAAAATTTTGAGAAACAAAATTTTGAGAAACAAAGAAGTTCCTACTGATTTCCACTAAAAAAAAAAATCTTTCTAAATTATTACTGGCGGTAACATAGAAAAGATGAACAAAAATCCTTTGAACTTCATTGTTTATGTTACATTCCGAAATTTTTAAAATTAAATTCAAAGGATTTAAAAACAAGAATCGAAAATTGTGCTAATAAAATGGTAGTTTAAATCTTAATTAAGGTTCCCCTAAATAAGTAAGTTAAGTGTGAATCGAAACCGCGTCGAAATTTTGAGATTTTGGAACTTTATAGGCTCAGTGCGGATGAGGTTCATCCGCAGTGCGGGTAAGGGTCCATCCGCAGTGTGGGTAAGGGTCCATCCGCAGTGCGGATGGGGTTCATCCGCACTAGGCTCGGATTTTCTTGAAATTCTGTTGAAAAGTTTCTAAGTGTTGAGTGCGGGTCAAGCCACCCGCAGTGCGGATGGATGCATCCGCATTCAGAGTGTTTTTAACACTAAAACCCAAATCAAAGCTTCTCTGTCTCTCTCACTTCACCATTTCCCCATTATTTCGTGATTTTTGGCCAAAGAGAAGGAAAATAGTGCGAGAACTTTCCGTTTCTTTTAGACTCCCGATTGTTGCGAGAAATCAAGTTTGGAACCGAGTAGGCAGCCGAGGATCTCTCCGAACCCTCCTATTTGGTACTTCTTTCTCTCCTTCTTTCTTTCGAAACCTCGAATTTTCTCGATTTCTCAGATTCTCGTTTTAAACCCGAGATTTGTGTTCGAATTGCTCGAGGACTAGTTCCTCTACACTCCTTACTAGTTTGTTTGCCAATCTTTTTCCCGATTTCTTCCGATTTGTGAAATCTGATTTCTAGGGTTTCGTGCCAAAATTGAAAGTTGGCATAATCGTGATTTGATTTGCTTAACCCGACCAATTAGACTTGTAATCGGTAGGGTTGCCTCCTGATCGTGAATTTTTAGAACATTTAACGGCTGATTTGAGATTTTGACCAAATTAGGGTTAACCAATCGGTAAATTGAATTGATCCGAGAACCAAAGTAGTGAAACGGTGATTGATGGTTACCAAGGTGAAATGGTATATGGCTAGAGGGCCTAGATGCAATTGTGAACCGTTATATGAGATTTTTAAGTAAGAAAGAAGGAACCGAAAAGAACCGATACCAAAGCATAAGAATTGAATTAGGACTGTATGAACCATTAGTAAACTAAAAGTAAACGTATAGACCACTGAACCCGAATTAAACCAAGTATACGTATAATATAGGTGTAGGCTCGGTCGAGCAAGACTTAACGAGGCAATTCGAGACGCCTAATCCGTAACTAAGCGGTACGCTTGTCATAATCAGGTGCGGGATTCTTGGACTTGTTTGATACTTTATTTTCAGGAATTAAACTGTGTATTCGTTTGTCATGTTGAATATCATTGATTGCATAATCGAATTGTGTAAAGCATTTGCATAGCCCAATCAAATTAAACTCGAATTGATGTGACTTGAGTGATTTGCATGCTGGTATGGTTGTAGGTTGTGTCGATCTATTATGATCTGATTTGATATGATCTGATTTGATTGAAAGTCACCACGATTGGATTTGGATATATATGTGAATGGATTTACGAAGTTAAGCACTTGGATCCAATTAATTTGCCAAGTCGGGCTCTATGCTGACTTGGATTCCCAGGATCCTAAATGGCCTTAGGTGAACGGCCCTCGATATTCCCAGTACCGGTTGGGACGAGGGAGGGTGATTATGTGATGATATGTGATATGTTATGAGATGTGTGGATTGGAAATCGTGGGTGACTTGTGTAACGTCTGTGGCTCGGTGGCATTCTCCTACGTGTTAATGCATTTGGAAAGGTCAATTGAATATTACGACTATTGGAATGATTCCAAAGAGGATTTTCTTTATATGATTTGAACCAGACCTTAATAAACTGTTAAGCCAAGCGATTGCAGATGGGTGTCAGATAAAGGGTCCAGCGGTTGGCCATCTGTAGGTGTCAGTAACCCTACAGATGTGGGTTTGATAAAGGTTCAGCTCGAAAGAACATCTGTAATTGCTACAAGCCCTAATGAACTGAGTTATGAATCGAGTTAAGCCAAAATATATGTCGTGTTTGAAATTCGTCTTGGAAATTCCGTAAACTGTGTTGCAGGTTGATTTAACTGTTGTCGTGCATTGGCATTCTGTTATTTATGATTATATGTATCTGTTTGCATTGTTTATTGTTTGGGTTTCATTGTTGAATATAGAGTTTGATTGCAAGTCCAATAGTCTGAACTGTGACAAATTCGCACTGAGAATTTATTCTCACCCCCACCCTCCCAATTACTTTCAGGTTTATTACGCGGAGACAACAAATGAGGATACTGGTAATGCATATAAAAGATCCACTGCCTTGCGTGTATACGTGACGCTTGAATAAATACACGCTGCAGGCTGTCGCACCCGGTGGATTTGGGGTGTGACAGTTTAAAACAAGCTTATATAAATAATCATTTTTTTATTTTTTTTATTAATTAATTGTTCAATGTTGTGTACATCTTTTTCTGATAACGAGAATAGCATTATTCTTTTAAGCAAGAATAACACTATTCTTTTGAGCTATTCGATGTTTGGATGGAGCAAGAATAGTATTAACCTACAATTCTTTGTTTGTCTTATATGGGTTAGCTCACTATTCTACTAACCCAACCAAAAGTTGGATTAGCTACTATTCTCAAATTTGAGATTAGCTCTATTCTTTCGTTTC
This sequence comes from Carex pumila, assembly GCA_033356055.1. Taxonomy (NCBI): domain Eukaryota; kingdom Viridiplantae; phylum Streptophyta; class Magnoliopsida; order Poales; family Cyperaceae; genus Carex; species Carex pumila. The sequence continues at coordinate 154,964 of JARJHM010000445.1, forward strand.
TTTATCATTGTTGCAAAGTTCTTGACTAAGCTATTTTTTCAGTTTAAATCTTAGAAGTAATAAAGAAATAACTAAATAGTGGGGTTCAAATGCGTTTAGAATCTTGCAAATCTTAAAAAATGTTCTTCTTTTGATTTGATACTTTGTTTGTGTACTTTGTGCATAAAACAAAATTTTGAGAAACAATGACAATTTTTAAGCATGTAAAACTCTATTAAATAACAATGAAACTACTACTTCGAAACAACAATTGTTTACAAAACAATATAAACATGTGTGTAAAGCATATAAACATGTGTGTAAAGCATATAAACCTGTGCAAGTAAACCAATATATACTGGCAAGAAAACAACATTTTAAAGCATATAAATCTGTGTTTACAAAAATTAAAAAATTTGTGTTACAAATATATAAACCTGTGTTTACAAACACATTTTAAAGCTTATTTTTCAAACATATTTTAAAGCATATAAACCTGTGTTTACAAACATTGAAAAATCTTCATTTAATGGATTACTTGTTCAAAATGGAGACTGTATTTTTAGTTATTAAATATCAAAAGCTGTTAATTTGCATAATTAAAATTAGAACCAATCCCCCATCGCGTCCCCGAGCTAACTGGGTTTAAATTGTACTTTAAAGTACTTTAAAGTACGTTCAAGTAAGTAGTTAATTAATGATTAGAGGATCGTTAACAATCTGGGGGACTAATTCGGGGATTGGTGATTACAACTGTTTCTAACATACTGTCCACGAAATTAAAGCGCAAGACAAAAGCATGCAAAGCTAACATTTAAAGCAATCAATGTAAAACTGCAATGCGTTAAAACAGCAATTCGTTAATTAATGACAAATTAATAAATTACCGTTATTAGCGGACGGTTAAACCCAGTTAAACTAGTTCGAGGACGGACTCGGATTTGATGGCTCGGGATACAGGAACATTTCTCTTATTATTAAGCCTATAAAATAAATTATAACCCTATTAAATTGACTCAGAATGCGTATGTTGTTTGATTTGGTCTGAACAAGTTCGAAGTCCATTTGCTATTTTGACCTCTTCATTCTTAATAATTTGAATCAGGGCTTAATCAAACTCTATTTGAATCAGTGTTGTAAATAACAGTATGCGCTCGTTGGACGGATATGGTACAGTCAAGCAATTAATTGGAAATAATTGATCAATTAGTCGGACAAATTCGTAATAATTTGATCACTACCAACGACTAATTGGCCGATTAATCGGTCTAAATAGACGTTTTTTACAGCACTGATTTGAATAAGGTGAATCCTTAAACCATTAAACTAGAGAATAACATTATAAGCCGAATCACAAGCTTGATAGCGATTATGATAACAATAAAGATATCAATAAATTAGGCACATAACTTGATAGCGATTATGATAACGTTTTCATGATATCAATAAATTACCACTTAATCACGACAACAAGCTTCAAGATAAAATATTTTTTTGCCTAAAAATGAAGTTGTGAATAAAACAGATAAATAAAATTTCATATGCGTCCGATATTTTAATTTACATTACGCTTACATATGCACTAAATCAGATGTGAGATAACATAATAAATGATTATTTTGGGGAAAAAAAGTAAAAAAAATAATACTTAATTAAGGGAAAGATTATGCGCTTATTTATAGAAAACCTGAAATTCTTGAGGTAGATGATAATAATAATAATAATAATAATAATAATAAGAATAATAATAATAATAATAATAATAATAATAATAATAATAATAATAATAATAATAATAATAATAATAATAATAATAATAATAAGAAGAAGAAGAAGAAGAAGAAGAAGAAGAATAAGAATAAGAATAATAATAATAAGAAGAAGAAGAAGAAGATGAAGAAGAATAAGAATAAGAATAAGAATAATAATAATAATAATAAGAAGAAGAAGAAGAAGAAGAAGAAGAATAAGAAGAATAATAATAATAATAATAATAAGAAGAAGAAGAAGAAGAATAAGAATAAGAATAATAATAATAATAATAATAATAATAATAATAATAATAATAATAATAATAAAAATAATAATAATAATAATAATAATAATAATAAAAATGAAAATAAAAAAATTCTGAGGAATTGGGCAGGAGCACTATGTAAACATAGTGATACAAACGAAAGCACGATCTTCTGATTTTCAACCTTTCGATTAATTATAATCAAACAAATCATGATCAGTTTGTTTCTCTAATATATGATACAAAAACAAAACTAAATAAATGATATAGAGCTACGATCTATTCTAAGCAGCGGAGTTGCATTAAAAGATAAAAAAGAATCTCTCAATGATATGGTAATATTGAAAAACCTACGAAAATTCTATGCATTCAAAATTCAAAAAAAAAGAAAAAAAAAAGTTAGAAATTGAGCACAAACAAGCATTCCTTTGCACAGTTTCAAAAAGGAAATAAATGTACAAAAGAAATTATTCCAACGGACCTAATTTGAACAGCATGTCCAATTTGCTTTTCCAGCTGGTGAATTTGCAACATTAATAGTTGTTCCTTGTATAGGCGGTACCGTCACCGATGACCTGGCGGCTTCTTGCGCCGCAAGTGCTTTCTTGCTAACTACACGGTATATCTCTGTGAGGATAGTTTCAAACGCTTTATCGACATTAGTCGCCTCAAGGGCAGACGTCTCGAGAAACGACAATGCCTCCATCTCAGCCAGAGACCGGGCATCGTCTAGCTGGACCGCTCTTAAATGGGTCAAATCAGTTTTGTTCCCAGCCAACATTATAACTATGTTAGAGTCGGCATGATCACGTAGCTCGCGCAACCATCGTTGGATGTTGTCGAATGTTTGTTTCTTTGTGATGTCATAAACAAGTAGAGCACCGACAGCACCTCTGTAGTACGCACTTGTGATGGCTCGGTACCTCTCCTGACCAGCCGTGTCCCATATCTGCGCCTTTATCGTTTTACCCTCTAGCTGCAAATCTTTTTATTACTGTGTGTTTATTCAATTAACAAATTTCTTGTTTAATTCAATTAAAAAACTTCAACCACTTGAATCATGCCAATGTAGGCTAAAGATTTGCAGTCTCTGATCTTGGTGACTTGGTTACAGTACCGCTGTACCAGTACTGGTACCACTGGAACAATACATGTCAGTGTTGGATTTTCCTGTCAGTACAATTGAAAATCTCTTTTGACATCATTTAATGCCAACCTCAACATTGCTAATAAATGTATGAAATTTTGTAATAAAATTCATGAGCACATAAGAAAAACTGACAACAATCCAGAAACTTTCCACAAGCAAAAAGTTGTTCAAAAAATAGTAATTATTTTAATAATAGTACTAAATTGAAAATGCTAAATGGAAGTATTACTTGAAGAGTCCTGGTGGCGAATTCGACTCCGATTGTGGATTTCGATTCGAGACAAAACTCATTCCTTGTAAACCGAGAGAGAAGATTAGATTTCCCGACCCCAGAATCTCCGATTAGAACAATTTTGAAGAGATAATCATACTCATGATCGATTCTATGCGCCATTTTATCGAATGACAGAGCAAGCGTAAATCGGTGAACTTGTTCCTTACTGGAAAGTTTGATTGAAAAATGGAAAATTGAGACAGGTATATACCTTATAAGAGAGAAAGGGGAGAGAACAAGCACAAATGAATGGTCAGGAAAGGTTTTCTATTTTTTCTAATCATATTTTTCTCATACAGGAGCAGCATGAATAAATAGCCAGATGGCGATTTATAATAATAGTAAATTCAGGTGTAGTTGTACATGACTATGTTCTTTGCTGTTGCATGTTCATAGCCAGAATATATATATATATTGAGTAAATATAGCCAGAATATTATTCTTTCATTTTTTTAGTATAATTATGCTCTGTGCACAAATTTGGAATGAATCCTTGAATTAAAGATTCATATTGTTATATATTCTCAGGAATTAGTTTGTCCTTTTAAGGCTTTGAAACTACTTCCATGATAGTAATTAAATATTAAAACTTGCAAGTAACAATGTCAAATAAAAATAAATAAATAAAAGATGGAATTCTAAAATGGATCCGAGGAAAGCACACTAAATTAATTGGGGGGTCATGATAAATTAGTCCAAAAATCATGTTAGCTCTGTGGTTGCTTTCTATTGCATTTATATTTTCTTTGTGAGGGCTACTACTAATTGGAAAGGAGAACTAGATTTGATTAAAATCTATATTCAATATTATTTTTTCGCATTAACTAAAATTCAATCTATATCTAATTATTAAATTAAGTTTTCAATTTTTTAAATTAAATCATTGGATTGGTCGGGTTAATCAAATAAGAATTTTGGGTTTTGTTGATGTTTAGGCTGTAACATGGATCAGCCCAACTGGACTTTTGGGCTTCGGATCGCTTTAGAGTAATTAACAAAAAATAAATCTTTTCAAAGTACTAGTAATTAACAACACAATGGACTGATCGGCAAGAAGTAACAATTAGTGTAAATAAAAATTTAAAACTACTGTCACTAAGATAAACTCGAATGTTTGGAATGCTGAAATTGAAGGAATTATATAAATAGATGATTGTTTAGTTGTCAAAAAGAATTGAAAGTAAACAAACGAGGGTTTAAACTGCCACAATTAATGGATACACATGTTGGGTCCTTTATAGAGTTCCTCCCTCTTTGCTTCCGATATACAAAGCCGGAACTAGAAATTCATGATAGAGGTGCTAAAATTAAAATAAACAATATGCTGTTGGTGAAAATTGAATCCAAACTCTTAACAACTACAAAGTAAGCTCTAACTATTAGACTATAAGTAAACGTATGATATTTTATGAGGGATTAGGCTATATAAAAAGTTCTAAAAAAAATTAAATTAAATTAAATTTCAATATATATAACTAAAATTTTAAAATCATAGGGTGGCTCAACACCCGTATGCAGTAACGTAGCTAGGATTTGAGTCAGGGGTGGGCAGAATAATCCAACAATAGATACAAAATTTTCAACAAATTCAACGATTTATACAAATGATATGATAAGCCCAACAATTCACTAAGAAATATGAAAATTTCAAAAAAATTCAACAATTCAAGAATTCATCTATTGATCTAATAACTTCAACAATCCAACAACAAGTACAAAATTTTCAATGATACGGGCCGTATGGGTGAATGTAGATCTGCCCCTGCTGATGTTCTCCATAATATTTATGATGACGACAACACCGGTGTATGATTATGTCATCTTTCGCACGCAAAGTCACAACAACTGAAGTAGATGTCATTCATCTACAAAGAATAGATAACGGTTTAGTCTTGTGCATTGTAGCCATGACTGTAGCGGCTCTGGTGGAGGTCAGAATAAAAATGGTTGCTACAAATGTGCACGGGTCTATTGGATTTGACATACCCATTGCCAATCTCCTTTGTTTGGATTACACTGGCTGCATACTTGTTTTGGCTGGTTTGTTCATTCTCGCAAGTTTACTCCAGTTTTATTTGTTTACTGTATACTGTTTTTTTTTTTTTTTCAGTGAAGCACAGGCAAGAATGGGTATTATTTGAGTTCAATACTTGTCAAAATAGTTAACAGCACAACTGATAAGGGATTACGTTTCCATGGCTCAAGGGTACCAACTTGAACCATTATCATCTCGAGAGGTTTTATTTCGAAATTTTTTATTCATAGCAAAAAAAAAAGATTATTTGGTTTATATAAAAAATTCGGGGTTTTATTGGCAAATTTTGGTACAACAGAATTTAATTTCAAATCTAATGGCTCCTGATAAAAATTTTTAGGAAAAAAAATAAAGGATCAGTCCTTCCTTTGCTTACCATTAAGTCTGCAAAATAGCAGGGGAAAGAACATACACTTTTCTTATTCATTTTCAAAAGGGCCAAAGTGATCTGATATTTTCCTATTTTTGCAAAGGGACTTTTGCGATACATCTTATTTTTCATTCAATTTTATCATGTTATGTACATTGTCCACCTTTAAAAGAATTTTGTTTATGTTATTCATCTGTATTGCATCTTTTACAATTCCCTGCGAATGTGAATTTGATTTCCTTTTTTCTCTAGATTTGGAGATCCAGAGCATCATTTTTAGCTCCTCTTAGTTTAAATCGAGCTACAGATTGTGTGCTTACATCAGCTGCCCCTACTCTAAGCGAGGTTGATACCTCCACAATTCTTTTGCAAGTTCTCACCAAACCTGATTCTGGTACTTGTTTTTTGTTTACAACCTTGATTTATTTACTGTGAACCATTTTTTTAGTGAGATTGATCTGTTCTTTTAATACAGATGGTACTGCACTCTACCCGTATAGTAGCAATCAGATTGTAACTTTTATTGAGTACAGTGCCTATAATGCACTCCTCAATTCACTCGATGCCAGCATCATTTGCTTTCAGGTTTCGATTCCTTTCCCGGGTTATCTGATTGATCACTTTTTTCTTATTAATATTGTCTGCTTGAAATTAAGTTTAGTCAACTCAGCTTTACTAAGTTCATTGTGGTTGCTGTCAATTTACTTCAGAGTGAGATGCCATAATTATAACCTCTGTCAAAATTGTTTGGTATAGAAATACATAACGGTCATGACGGTTTGTAGTGTACTGGTACAGTAACTGTAAGCACAGACTGAATATAGAAATCAAGCTGACTTTGCTCATTTTTATGCTTAATAAATACATAAAGAAACAAAGAAGAACAAGCCATGCTACAAAAAAGAGTTAAGGTTATTTCTGAAGCCGATTTGAGGACATAACACCTTTCTTCAGATTTACTTTATTTGGAGGAAACAGAACTTGAATTAATCTATTTTCTTCAGTATTGGAAGCTTGATTATTGCATTCATCTATTTTATCGCTTTTTTTTTTCCTAATCATATTCGCAATTATAAAAGAAAATATAAATTCGGTTGACTGACGATGTTACTGACAAGTTGTGTTTAGCGGAAGAACAGAATACGATAAGTGATTGATCATATTTAGTGCGTTTGATTAATAGGATTTTGCAGACAATTTCACATTTATATATATATATGTATGTCTTTTTTTTTTTCTTTTTTTTTTTTTTTTTTTTTTTTTTGAGAAATCGTGGCAGAACGCAGAATGTATGTCATTATGTAAATGTGTATGTGGTGGTGTGGATAAAATACCTTGGCGTACTTCTTGTGACCCAATTACAAAATAATATATATATATATATATTGTTTTTTGTATGAGTACATCTTGCACTACAAATTAGGAGTTACAATACATATATAAACAAAATAAATTAAATGATACGTCATGAGATAATGGAGATAACTAATTTAGTCTCCTACAAAAGTCTTAATATTTTTCTCGACAATCTATTGACTGAAGCTGGTTTACTATTGCCAACATTTCTTCCTACTGTGGATCCAGTTCGCCGAGATTTTTTAATATACCATATAATAAAAAAAATTAAATAAACCAAAACACTTTCGTTTGATCAGAATTCCATCTTTATCCAGGCTGTGAAGCCACATAGCCAATCTATGATCCCACTTTTTTTTAAAAAAAGATTATGAAATCATGTAGTTTGGGATAGTTTTGAATTTTTGAATCATAAATTTATGCTTTCAATAACTTTTGAATCATAAATGTAACTATAATTTATTAAAAACATCAACAAAAACACAAAATACTTTATAACTACATTTTAGAAGATTTGCATACGTAATTCTTGATATATCTCTTTGACTTTTGAAAAAAATAATAATTATCGTGTAAAGGACATATATTGAACGATTATAGATAATTTCAATGATCTTTGAATAATAAATGAAACAATAATTCTTTAAAAAAAAAAAGACAAATGCACACAATAAATACTAAATGTATTTTAAAATAATTATATAGATAATTCTTGAATAATCTCTGAGATTTTTGAAAAAAACTAATATTAGTCGTTGTATGTCTACCATTGATAGAAAACTTAAACTGAATTTTTGAGGTATTAAAGACCTTTTTTGTAATTTTGATTCTGTTAAACTGAATTTTTGAGGTATTAAAGACCTTTTTTGCAATTTTGATTTTGTGGAGTGCCCGGTGGTGATCTCCGAGGCAAGGTCCCAATTGTCTCGTCCCCCCTTTCTGAATTGGGGTCATACGCGCAAATTCAACTTTTCTAATCAAAGTTATGGCTATTTAAAGTTTAAAAAAAAAAACGATGCTTCCGTGCAAATAGTCGACAGAAGTATATCGATGTTTTATGCCCAGCTTAACAACGGCAGAAGTATATCGATGTTTCATTGTCAAAACATCGATGACGTCAAAACATCAATGACGCGCCCATGCAAATTGACCATAACTCTAATTTTTTGTAAATTGGTCATATTCTCAACAAAAAAAAAATGTCTAGTTAATAAATGCTCCTTAAAAAAAAATGGGGCTGCAGATTGACTGTGTAATTATCGAATTATGATCAAACAAGGGTGTTTTGGCTTTTTTTTTTTTTAATTTGGTATAAATGAAAATTTCAGTGCAGTTCGTTCATATGAGGCAAGAACTCAGGTCTATTTTATCTAGTGATATGTTTAAAGCGTTAGACAAAGTCGACTTATACTGGAGTGGCTCGTGCTCTTGATAAGAGAATACAGTGTGCTCGGTATAAAGAGTTTATGTGATCGCTAAAAAGGAGTTAGTGGCGTTTTGGAAGAACAAGATAAATAAATTGTGTGAGCCGAAATATATTTTCTAAAACATTTACAATGGTTAGATTTTTTAATTATATTATAAATTAAGTTAGGAAGCTTTTCATTTTTATGATTTTTATTATATATAGCAAGAATAGTGAGAATAGTGTGAATAGCGCTGTCCGATTCATTCAAACATACTCAATTGCTATTTAGAACAGCAAAAATAGATTGTTCTGTTATTTCTACAAAAAGTCAGAATAACAATTGGTACTCTCTTAAATGTTCAATTCTTTCATTGTTATTTTAAATGTTCAATCCTAATAACATTTCTGTTATTCTAAATAGCACCACATTAACACTATTCTCACACTATTTCAAACATCACTATTTTCATCTACTATTTTTAAATAGCAGTTATTCTAACTATTCTAAAGTGCATCCAAACGTATAAGTCTAAAGGGGCTGTCTAATTGTCCACAGCCTTTTGTCCACAGCTTTGACTTGCGCGAATACTGTAAAATTACTTCTACATGCTGTATAATTATACAATATATCACATAAAATATATCAGTTAATCACAAAACATCCAGCAACTATTTGAAATGGTCCCATGATAGTTAGAAAAAGATTGCAACTTGCATAACATGACAAAATAAATGTACTTTCAAACTGTACTTTCGGAAATTACAGTTATAAGAAGTTATTGACAGTTAGAGTTAGTTATTAGCAGTTATTAGCGTCCACACTGGGTTGAATCTTGTATACTATAAAATTAAATCTTGTATACTGTAAAATTGTATCTTGTATACTGTAAAATTGAATCTTATAAACAGTAAAATTTTCAATTGAATCTTCTACACAGTAAAATTTACAATTGAATCTTGTATACTGTAAAATTGAATCTTGTATACAGTAGAATTTTCAATTGAATCTTGTATACTGTAAAAATTAAAACTTGTATACATTAGAATTTTTAATTGAATATTGCATACTGTAAAATATATACTGTAAAATTTTCAAATAATACTGTAAATTTTCAATTGAATCTTGTATACTGTAAAATTTTCACATAATACTATAAATTTTCAATTGAATCTTGTATACTGTAAAATTTCTAAAACTAAACCATAAAATAATACCATCTATACTATAAGATAAAATGTCACAAATGCTATATTTCAGTTTAAACTATAACCTACAAAGAATCATGTATACTGTAAAATTGCAAAATATAAACCATAAAATAATACCATGTATACTCTAAAATTGCTAAATCTATACATACATCCATCATCACACAAAAAAATATGTTCACCACAAAACAACATATGTTCACCACAAACAACATCTGTTCAACACAAGATAAACATATTTACCACAACATTCAGAATAGCATAATAGCAACAAAAAAACTATGGACAAATAACTTTTACATTAGAAACCTCTTGTGTTCATTATTCAGATGAGTAAAAAGCGTCTCTATCTTCTATTTTCTCCAAATTTTTACAAGATAAATACTGTAAAATTACAAGATGAATACTGTAAAATTACAAGATAAATACTGTCAAATTAACAAATCATATATTTCTTTCAAATTTCCACAAGATGAATGCTATAAAATGACAAGATGAATACTGTAAAATTAACAAGGCAATACTGTAAAATTAATAGATTAATACTCCATATCCTCTCTATCATCTATTTCCTCCAAATTTTCACAAGATGAATACTGTAAAATGACAAGATGAATACTGTAAAATTAACGGAGCAATATAGTAAAATTAACAGATCAATACTCCATATCGCCTCTCTATCATCTCTTTCATCCAGGTTTCATTTGAAATGCTAGATCTGTTATTGCATACAGCAAATTCAACATAAAACTTACTAGATTTGAATTTTGCCGTGCTCTTCAACAAAAACAACTTCTATTCGATCGCGCTCCACGATTGAAGATTCCATTGCGATCATGTATAAAAAATGAGATTGAGTCAGTAATCTCAATTAGTCGGAGGTTGCCAAGTAGGAGAGTTTTCGGCCTTGTTACTTGAAGAAGTATTTTAAAAATTGATAATATAACCTAATTGACAAAGCATTAATAATCTGAATAAACTTATGTAGGTTTGTTATAAATAAACTTATGTAGGTTTGCTATGATTTATTTAGATGCATAAGATGGAATAAAATGAAAACTGTGAGAAGAAGCAACGGAAATAAAAAAAATAAAAAAAAAAGATGTTTAGTACAGGACACATGCAGTACCATATATGTATATCAATGCATATCAATACAGTATTTGTACGATTTATATTAAATACTCACGGAGATCAGATGGCAAACTTCAACGGACTGGAAAAAAGCACCTAAGAAGGACCCCAAGCATGTGAGAAAATCCATTTCTCTAAGAAGAATTTTGTCGAACACCTGGCAAGCATGGTTGAAACAATGCTCCAATCAATTTCTTCTTGCGATTTCTGCCTCTCCAAATCGCGCTGACTTTCAGATCTGAAGTGGTATAGGTTAATTGACTACTTCAAATTGAATTTCACCAGATCTAGGAGTTAATCAAATGCATACCAGTTCTAGTAGTGGCAGTCAACGCTGTCTTACCTATTTCAGTTTGAATTTTGCCCTATCTGAAGCAGTATAGGTCAATTGATTTCAAACGTTCTAGTATGGAGAAGATACGCGTCAAAGGAGGAGTTGAAGCTGTAGCGGTAACCTCACCAAAGTCTGCATCGTATGCGGAAATAGAGGAGATATACGGGATGGAGGAGACGAGTTCATCGGGTACGTCATAGAGGAGACGAGTTTGTCGGAGAAAGAGTGGGAGGTAGAGGGGGAGATGGGGAGATGGGGTCAGAGAGGACTGAGGGGAATGAGGAAGATTGATGATGAGGTAGAGGGGGAGAAAGGTTATTAAATAAGAAAATTAGAGGCGGACCAGTAAAAAGAAGTTAACGACAGTATAACTATATCCGATTAGGTGTTGTGGACAAATGGTGAACAAAATGATATGGACAGAAACATTTTCTCAAGTCTAAAACAAGCAAAGAATCATATTCATGAGGTCTAGATTCATCCTTGTGAATTCCATGTCACGTTATTCAATGTTTCAAGTACCTAAAAAGTTTAAAGGACACCAAGACGACACATAATACTATAAAAAGTTGTAATCAAACATTGGTGAATATATATGATTATTTTATTTTAATGGCATACAATTAGGACGATATGCATCACCGATATTTATTGATTTAATTAATTGCTTTCATCCCACCAAGTTAATTTTGAGATCCAGTCCGGAGTCAGTCGGCAAAAATGCATGTTAGTTATATTCTAGTATCAACTGGATAAGTTAATATATTTATTTCATAATAATAATAAGGAGAAAAAATGGTTCTATTTAATTTCTAGATATGAAAAATCCTACTTATTTCACTTCTTATTTTGAGTTTCCTTTTTTAAGTTTCACTTCTTAATTATTTGAAGTTGTGCTATGTTTTATTGTTAATATAACTTTCTTTGTTGGTATGTTTTAATGTAGAGCTAGATTGGGTTTCACTTTACTTTTCTTTTTTTGTCCTTGTTTGCACTGAACATTATTACTTGATTAGGTTCTTTAGTTTGACATTGAATTTGATTTTAATCTTCATTGAGACAGCCACTTGTATGATTGTGCTAAGTGACATTTTGATTTTTTTTTATCACATATTTCTTTTATTTAAATTTGTATGTTTTAATCAAAGTGGACATATTTGTATTGAGTTTGTATTCCAGGGAACCTGAGTTATAATTTATATAAATTGAGGATTCAGGTTAATTTTAGCCGGATCGAATTGATCAATTTGATATCTATAAAAAAATGTAAGAAGTCTGCTTTGAGATTTGTGCCAAGTTAAAAAAAATGGTCCGAAATTAGTTATTGCACCTCAGGTTCCCAGGGATCTGAATTAATTTGTATTACTCCAAACCTGACATAGGATGGTCTAGAAAAGAAAATGCTGTGACGTAATGTGAGAAATACACCATGATTTGGTTACGTGGCGTAACTAAAATAGTGACAGATGGTCACGTTACGTGTAGTCATGTTGTGACTATGTGTGACTTGATTACACATGGCATGACGTAGTCATGTCGAACTTTTTTTTAGAAAAAAACCGTTAAACATTTGACATTACTTTAAAATTTCAAATTACAAGCATTCATTAAAATAAACTATAAAAAATAAAAAATCAATACTATATGAGTACCAATATCACTAAACCTATACTAAAAGAGAAATATGGATACTCTATTCTTACGAAAAAAAAAAAAGCAGAATACTCTATGTTTCATATTATGACGTGACTAGTTCGCGTAACGTGACATGTAATTTTTACTCAAATGAGGTCACGTGATACAACCTGCGAGTCACGTTACGTGATTGACACACGTGACGTGACTGATCATGACGTAACAAATTTCTTTCTCTAGATTGGGCTGATCTCACCTTCAAAATCTGCAATTTGAATATCATGGATTCTTAAAGTAAAAAACGATGAATTCAATCTTTTTGAAATATCTTATTTTATCAGTTAGACTTCGTAAATAATTAATTACAATAAATTTCAGCATCTTGACCAGCGACAGTACGAATTGAAATACAACAGTGAATATAAAAAGTATGAAAAAGAAACTAAATTGTTGAAATTTATAATTCACATTCTAAATTTTGGAAATGCACCAATATGTTCTCTTATATTATGATAATTTCAAATATACGATGATATTTCAGAAGATATGAAAATTTTCCTCAACTAAGTAAAACAGCCACTTTAACTTACAAAGCATGATAGTCTCTCTATATATAAAAGTTATCTACTCTACTTTCTTAAGTATATGAGGACATAATCTTATAAGTCATATTTATATTTTTAAAGTCCAAATAGTCGATTTGAAGCACTCAATATGTTCTACATATTAGAATGTGCTTGGAGACCAAATTTTACATTTTTTTTTTAATTTACTATTTTTTGAAAATTTTCAAAACAGTGTTTTTCTTCTTCTTTTTTGTCATATTAAAACACTATTTTAAAAAATTCTAAAAAAATAATAATTTTGTTTTTCAAAAAATATAAAATTTGGTCTCAAAGCACACTCTAATATGAATAACATATTGAGTGCTTCAAATTGACTATTGAGACTTTAAAAAATGTAAAAACAACTTATAAATATATGTCATCATATACTTATAGAAATAGAGTAATATATATATATATATCCAATCATGCTAGCGAAATAGGGCATAATCATGCTAGCATCTGTATCATCTTCCAATAATATCTGTTGTGGCTACCTTCGTAGCTATCATGTATGATATTAAAAATTCAAATTGACACATGGCGTTAAAAGGTTAAATTTGAAAAATAAAAATGGATATACTATAATATAATATCGATAATGATACTGATATGACAGCAATCTTATCTATAATATATAGTGCCATCAATCATAAATATTCTTCAATTCTTAAAAAGATGATGCAGATGCATGTTCTGATCCTTCCTTTTTAGCAAAAGAAATTGGATATATAGATAAAGAGGCAGATGAGCAAATCTGCTTGCCATTTTCTTTTTCACATAGTTTTGATGTGACATTTTTTCATATTTAATCCCAAGTTTTTAAATAGCGATTATAGCGGTATAGTGAGGAGACAAAACAAAAAGATATTGCGAATAGCATAACTATAGCGGAAGTTATTATACATAGTGATTTTTCTTTTTCAAATTTTATATTCTATATTTCTACTAATTATCAACATAATTAATATTAAATAATTAATGTAACAACTAAATGACCACTAATTTAAGTCTATACTTTTTATCAATTACGCAAATAAGAAGGAGAAAAGATGATCTAAAAAGTAACATTATTTAATAATTCATATTTCATAGTATTACATATTATAATAGACAAAGAGCAACTAATTTTATATGATAAATAAAGTCAGTATACATATTTAAACATTTTATATATTATAATAATAATCAAAATCAGTTTTTAATTGAAACGAACGATAATAGTTTGATAATAATTTTACAAATGAATACTATACGAAGAGCAATCAAATGAAGAATTAATATTTGAATATTTCTCGATATAGAATGATAGAATAAATCACAAATAAAAACAGAAGCACATAGTTTGGTTTAGCATACTTATCGTAGAAGACCGTGTAGCATTAGAAGTAAGAATAGAAGTACAGAAACCCATATAAATTGCAAAAAAAAAAATCATGTAGCACAGAAGTAGCTATAGCGGATCGCGCATAGCGGTCAGCTATTATAGCTATAGCGGTTGTAACTGAGTTAGCGCACTTTTATCTTATAGCTTAGCGTTTATAGTCCTAAAAGGCTATGACGTAGCTATAGCGCCGCTATAGCTAGCTATTTAGAACACTGTTTAATCCTGATACACTGAGTCGATTATTCTAGTTTATTTTCATATTTTCTTTAGAATATTCCAAAAAGAAAATTATGTGCATACAAAATTTAGTCACTGTTGCTAGTGCCTAGTGCCCCTTTTAAAGTTTTATTTAATTGTGAAAAATGGAGCTTTGGTAGGGCTGCCAATGAATCGAACCAAATCAAATTTATTTTAGTTTGAGTTTGAGTTTGAATAAGATTCGAACCGAACTAGTTTGATTTGTTTCAAAATGAACTTCAATCAAACAAATTAATAGCAATTTTTTTAATCAAATTAAAGTCAGTCAAATCACGAACTAGAGACTTTTTTGCAGCCACCGGTAATTTATGCATTAATTTTCCTTACACGGAACAAAATTCACGCAGTTTCCTTTTACCTTTTATGAATTCACATTGATAAATTACTTACCTTTTACGCTGCTGGATTGATTAAAATCACGATATGGATCTTATTTTTATTTTTAATTCATTATGTTGCTGAAACATTTTTCCTATTATAAGTTACTATTATATTAATAATTTTGAGTTCTGATATAAGTTTGGTTCTTGCATTATTAAAGATTGATGGTTAAAGCCATTAGTTGCATTATTTGAGATTCAAATCTAAATAGTTCATAAATCAATTTCAAACAAACTATACTCAGTTTTGAGTTTGAATTTGAATAAAATTCAAACAAAATTAGTTTGATTTGTTTCAAAACAAATTAATTTCGAATTAAATTAATTACAAACATTTTCAAATCAAACTCAAATGGAATCACAAACTACAAACTTTATGTGTAGGCTTTGGTGCATGACCAATTGCATTTGGCCTTTTTTAACGCGCCTTGCAAAGAAAAAAAGAAAAAAAATAAAAGAAAAATAAAACCTCTTTTCAAGCTTCTGGGGTTGAAAAGTACGATTCAGTAAATATATATATATATGGCGACACCTTGAAGGCTTGAATTGATTATGTGCAAAAAGTTTGTGTCCAAATGTTAAAATAAAGTTATAAAGGTAACTGACTTTCAGTCCAGGATAAAATGATGATTTATCTCCATTTATTAAGAAACTGGAGATGAGAACCAGTCACGCCGTTCACGCCCACAATGCACATAAGCAGTTACGCAACCTCTCCAGTAAACCTCCACCGATCAGAAAACACAGGGATAGTATTTTGCCGCGCACCTCCCTTATATGCCAGGTGTCTTGCCACGTGTCGAATTTGTGCAAGTGTCTCTGAATTGGATCCGCACTAACGATATCCAGGCAATACGACCAGATCTCCTGCTTCTGTCGGTTTTTTTATGATTGACTGGTGGAAATAAATCTGCTATTATTCCAAAGAAATAACAGAACATGTTATTCCGATCTCAGCCGTTCATTTTTATTGAGATTCGTAAATCAAAATTTTAACGGTTCGGATCAGAATAACAACATGTTTATTTTCATAACCGATGGTGTAGTTCATATTCTCTGCATTGCCTCACTCTCAATTGTCTGATCAGAATTTGGTCCAAATGAAGATCCTTTAATATTTGTGCTAATATAAATCGGACGACCCAAATTCATTATGCATAGATTAAAATTTTGAGTCATTACAGAAAATATGAATTACATAAATATAATTGTATGACCATTCTTTTAAAAATTAATAATATATAATAATTAGAGCATCTCCATCTATAGAATTAATTAGCAATTTCAAACTTTGACAGCTTTCCAAACTTAATTTTATAACTCTTACATTCATGCAATTGATTAGCAAGAGCTTTTTTTTTTTTGAGGAAGAAACTGGGGTCACGTCCTCATTTTCATTGATTGATAAAAAAAGGTTACAAAAGTTTTGTAACAGGAAAAGCAATCGTAAAAGCTATAAATAAAAGAAAGTAGTCTAATCCCTAACTCTGCTCAAGCTGTTGAGCTCAACTACAGGCATTAGCAAGAGCTTTTAATACTAGAATAGCAAAGTTGATTAGTTGTGAGAGAGTGAAAACAGAGATAAAAACTTTCATTTAGTAAAACATTTCAAAATTTACAATTATACTGTATCCATAAAAGTAAAAAGTAAAAGTGTCAATATAAATTTTGTAAAGTGTCAACTAGAATTTTACAATTCAATTTGTAAAGCTATAGAGATTTTATAAATATGCTACACAGATTACAACATGAAAAGCGCCACAAGGTCATTAGTTGGGAGTCGGTGAAAGTAATGCTTTTGTTGTTTATGCCGATCACATTTCCATTTACAAGATCTTTTTCGGCGGACTCGTAGGTGTCCATTTTCTCAGGCGTATCTTTTGAATTCTAAATTTTTATCTAAGTTGATTTGATAGGTATTTCTACCGGTCGGATCACCTGTGGCGCACTCTCGTGCATCTTTTTTGTGTCTCCATTCATCTCATGAATATTTTTTGATATTCTTTCTTAACTGTTTATGTAAATTATTGGGTGGTCATGACTCATTGAACTCCAATTTTCTAGTTTAACCTAATTAGCTCATTCAGTCGTTTTTTAGTCCAAAAAATAATCAGTGAAATACATGTATGTCATAATTTAGAGGACTGATATTAATAAAATTATTTGTTTATTAATACAACAGTGTTAATTTTTTTACATGTAAAGCAATGTTGTAAATAACAGTATGAGGTCGTCAGACGGGCAGGATACCGTCAAGCGATTAATCAGAAATAATCTGCCATAATCAGGAATAATTGGTTGATTAGTCGGAAAAATCCATGACGGTTTGATCACCGCCAATAACTAAATAACCGATTAATTAGCTTAAATGGACATTTTTTATAACACTGATGTAAAGACAAATTAATTTACAAGTTTACGATGTGGTGACTTCAAGTTATTCCGATCTGCAACAATGAATGTCATTAAATGAAAACTTAGCATTTAGGTGGTTCGTATAAATTTCGAACTATTTGAGTTTCGGGGAAAAAAAAGTACAAACTAGATCCAGAATATATTATCATAATTGAATTAAAAGATACTAAAACTCAGTTAATTTAAAATTAACTTCGCAGTCAAACAAAAAAAATCACAAGCTAAGAAGTTGTTTGGTAGAATCATTTTTCCATCTGTGAACAATGAATTTTAGGTTTTCTGTTTTTGTTCATTGATGAAAAAGAAATGTTTTAGAAGAATATTTTAGGAATTGAACTTAATATGTCAGAGTATCGATACGTCAGCCAACATGTGAGACGACGTGATATTGAACTTAATATTTTAGGAAATTATTATTTTATTTTGTGTAAAGGAATTATATTTTTGCATCCTTGTGTTCAGAGGCGGACCCAGAGATTTTGTTGGAGGAGGGATTTAAACTCATTAATTAATTAAATATCTAATAAAAAAAATACTTTAACTTATACTTTCTAATACTCTGACTTGTAATTTCTAATTCTCTAACCTATAATTCTAACTACCAATTACAATTTAAAAAATTATTTTAATTTTAATTCTAAATTTAACCCGAATTATAAATTAAAACCCAGAAGCAAGCAAAAAAAAAAATTCAAGAGGGAGCAAAGTCGATCAGAATCAAACTAATTAATTATTAGGTCATGATTAAATTTGGATTTTTTTTTTAACGATGGAGCAGAAAAATCTATTGAATGAATACATTAATGGATCAACAGATTTTAAGTTATAATATACGGTTAATTATTAATTAAAAGTTTCTTGTTCGATAATTATCGATCGATTTAAAAAGAGGATAAAATTCATTCAACCTGACTCTTTCATGTTAGAATCAAAATTCTAAAAGCACATTTAACGCGCGGTGACTGCTACTTATTCAAAATTTTAACAATTAAGCGGAATATAAAGGCCGAGAAATTGCGGTACCAATATTTTTGTAAATTTATATTTTAATATCACAAGTTCTAACACTATAATGTGATTGGACCTTATAGCTCGAGAGAAATTGGATTATTATCAAGGAGGCATTGTCAAACAAGCTAGTAGCTTAGGGGCACAGATTATAGCTATTTGTAGGTTTTGATGTTCCGATCAAAAGTATAATGCGTTTGATAAATTAACATATATATTACCTCATGATGTTAAGAGCCTATTAGGAGATTTGCTTACTATTTTTCTGGAGGATGGGCAGGTTACAACCCCTATACTTGAGATAGAACACTCGATGGAGGACAGGTTTGAGAATGGAGGAATTTGAAGATGAATCTAGGGAGGGTTTGTGATTTTTACTAATGCAGGAGTCTTTTTGCGTAACTATGTAATAAGTAGTGTTAGTAGGTGCTTCTGTTAGGATATTTGTTTTTGTGTAGGTTGCTTTTGATGGTGTTGTCTCAAACTCTCAATGCCGTGTTTTGTGAATCTCTATTTTGTTTGTAGAAGCTGTTTGTGGTATCAATGTTGATACCAGTTTCAATAAATACAATGTAATGTGGTTTTCGTTTATTAATGAAAATTAGTGGATTTATGTCCACTTCTTTCACACAAAAAAAAAGACTATAATGTGATTTTTTTTAAATGTTAAATATGATTTATTGCTTTTGCTCTAAAATTGTCTACTTTTTATAGTATTTCACATGATCATGATCAAGATATCTAAAATTCGATTTTTTTTTTAAGAATTTAATATCAGAAGGTCCAAATATTATTTACTAGTTATTCAATCGTGCTTAAATTTTAAAAATATTGGTTTAAACTAGTGTTGTAAAAAACGGTATTAACAGCCAATTAAATGTCCCTTTAATCGTTAATAGTGGTTAAACCGTTATGTTTGTGGATTTTTCCGATTAATCGGCCGATTATTCAACTATTCCGTTTATTCCCGTTTAATTGTCTGTTTTTTCCAGGTTTTTCCCTTTATTCATGTTTATTCCAATGAATATTATTTTCATATTACCTTTTTTTTGTGACTATGTGTGACAATTAATCAATATCATAAATTCTATATTGTAGTTTTATTTGTGCTTTGATATACATCCAATATTTTTTATATATGTCATTTCATTTTACTTATTTTAAAATTGATTAATTCTTCTATTATTTATATAATATTTATTTTTCTTAGTTACTAATGTAATTTTTTTGATTAGTATGTCATATTCATATGTAAAATTAAGTTGTTATTATAAATTAAATTTAGTAATTTTACAATACAATGTTTCTTTTCTTTCAAATAATATTTTATTAGTATTTGACAAAAGTTTAATTCTCGAATTTAGTTTTGTATTAAATAAATGTGTATTGACACATGTAAAGTGTGTGTTGTTAAGAAAAAGGTAATGTCATGTTATAATAATAGAATTGAGTTAAATTAATTTTATTTCATAAGTTTGATGAATTAGATAAATTATTTTTAATAAATTATGAATATATACACATAATTTTAATGAAAACCATTAATCATATGTATAATTCCGATTAATCAACTACCTACTGATTAATCGCTTCGCTTGATAATACTTTCATTTGTCTGACGATACTGTTATTTACAACACTGCTTTAAACTGTGTTCCTTTCTAAGTTAAATTTTTTAAAAGCAATTGCTTTGAACTGAAGGACTGTTGACCTCAATTAATTATAGGGCAATTTTCTAGTAATTAAATCTAGTCAAATGGGTACTTTTGGATTTTGACGAGGAATAGTATCAGTGCGTCACAACATTTTTTTTTTAAACATACACTATTTTAATGTTCCACCATCTGCTGGATTTAAATATTTCACCAACTCAACATTTCTTCGAAATAATAATAATAAAAAATAAAATCACTTCAAATTACATACTATACAACTATTTTGAATCATAAAATTAAAAACAATATATATAGAGAGAGATGGGCTATTTTGCATTGCAATGCATAAAGGAATTTGTGCATTTGACCATAAATCTAAAATTCAAAATTCAAATGACCGATCCAAACCGTTTATTTTGTTCTCCATATTAATATGTGCTTGGAGACCAAATTTTATATTTTTCTGAATCTTTTTACTCTTTATTAAGTATTTTACAAAATTATTGATCCAACAGTGGTTTAACAAAACAGTAAAATCAGCAGCCACCATTGGATCAACAATTTTGTAAAATACTTAGTAAATAGTAAAATAATTCAGAAAAATATAAAATTTGGTCTCCAAGTACATGTTAATATGGAGAACAAGATGAATGATTTGAATCGGCCATTTAGATTTTGAATTTTAGATTTATGGTCCAATGCACAAAACCATCCATGCATTGCAATGCATCATAGTCTATCTCTCTCTCTATATATAGAGAGAGAGTATGACTAAATTGCTACCGGTAACATTTCGACCTAAGTGTTTACGGAGTCAAATTTTAGATAATATAAAATTATTACTCCTTTTAACCTGTTCCATCAATTAAATAATACTCTTGTCGCACTATAAAAATAGCAAAATTATTCATATATTATTTAGTTTAACGATTCAATTGCACCAAAAGTATTTACTATTTTTTATGTCAACTTTGTATTGCTGGTAGAAAATCCGGGAACTAAAAATAGCAAAAATTTTATTTCTATTCACAAAAAGAATAAATCAAAACACTCTAGTTTGATGGAAATTCGAAATTCACCGAGGCCGTCAAACCATTTAGCGACTCCAAAGACTAGTCAATTGGCCTTGTGACCTCAGTCTAGCGATCTCCCAATGAATTAGCGGTCTCATTTTTTTTTCTTTTTTCTTTTTGTAAGTGGCACAGATCTCAATTGTTTATGTTGGTTTTAAAAATCAAATAAAATTTCAATTTCAATAGGCACAAATGAGGGGTATAGATTTCAAGAAAGTCATAAAATTTCTGTAAAAAAGAAAAAATGAGGCCGCTAAATTAGGGCTATAAGACTATTTGGTGGCCTGAATAATTTTCGAATTCTCGTCAAACAATAATGTTCTTTTTTTATTATTATGCTATAAATAAAAATTTCGGCTAAAAAAATGTATCTTTCTCCGAATTCGGATTCTATTAGGTAACTTTGAATTTGATCTTGGACCACCCGATCGATCAATCCGCACGATATTAAAAAGGTCACGTAAATTTTAACTTAAATAAAATAGAATCAGATTGGATCGAAATTTGATCAGACGGTGCGGATCCAAACTCTGTTCGAGTTACCTTATATATAATCCGGACCATATTTTTGGTGAGAGGAACCATCATGTTGATCTTCTGTGACGCTTACATGTAGTTCTACGGATGAGGCGGATTCTTCCACTTCTAGTTGGTGAAGTTTTTATTCACATCCAACTTGCGGATGTTTTGTAGCACAATTATAATAATTTTAGTCAGATCTTACTATTTTGTTCAATCTGATCTAAGTTTAAGGTCAATCTAACTGATTTAATGAGCAACTAGCCATGCTCATTAAGTTCGATTTAAATAATTGTTCCAATTAGTTTGGCTCGATATATATATATATATATATACTAATTGAATTTTCTTTTATTATAGTAAGTGGTACAATTGTTTTTAATAAAAAAAAGTATATTTGAATTAGACAACATTCAAAAATTGTGTTTTCGTTGGTAGTATTAAATATGTCAATGAATATTTTGAATATACATATTTTTTTTTTAAAAGTAACATAAATTGCTACAATTTTAAATAATATTGGGTCTACTTAGTCTTAAAATTTTAGGCATGATGATTTTGGACAGAGTTGAACATAACTTGCGATGTACATATGCATATCCAACTCGATATTAGTCCATTATAAAAATATATATTTTTGCATGTCTAACTTAAATTCAATATAAGTATTATGAACATATAAATTCTAACTACAATTTATTATCATAACAAACTCATGTTATGTGTCGGATGTACTTACAACCTTATTGATAATATTTTACATAAAACTTAAATATAACCATCAAATTTAACCTTAAACTCAAAGTTATCCAATTTCTCTAGTTCATCGATATATTTACTTGACTTTCTGTGTTATAATGAACAAAAAATATATATGATAATGAACATTGCACTGTCAATTATATATTTCACTATGATATCAATATTATATAGGACTACAGAGATAATTATTATTTCCATATCTTACTAAAATAATAGTTTTTTTTGTTAATTTTTATATGTAAACTATATGTATAATATAAACACAATTTATTATTATAATAGACCCACACAACATATTGAGTATTCTTATCAAATAACTATAGTTTTGGATGTAAAAATAAATTTTGTTTATTAAATTTTAATCCTAAGCTCTTATATATTTACTTGGTTTTGTTTTCAATCTCTATATACAAAATATATTTCGTGTCTTTAACGAAATAACATACATAATAATGAACGGATATTGTCGTTTACGTATCTTACTAAGATAGACATTATCTTTGTACATGATAATGAACAGATAAATGTTATTTACATATCTTGCTAAGATAACTGTTGGTTTTTGTTTATCTCCGCACGTAAAGATTCTATAATTATTGTTGTCAATTATACTTGCACGTAATCGGTCAAAACCGTCTAAGATATAGTAATGAACAAGTAATTGTTACTTTACGCATCTTAATATTAATTGGAGCTATTACGTTATACTATTATTGTTGCGGGATAATTTTCACATGTAACCATCATATTATTGTCAAGTTAGAGTATTATTCACGCTGAGTGTCTAAATTACTCTAATGTCATATCGTTTGGAGTATGTACAATTAATATTTCTATGAATTTTTTTAATCACAAATCATAAACTTTTTTAACTCATGGAAAACAAGTGCCAGACAATTACAAAATTATATATATATAGAGAGAGAGAGAGAGAGGAGAGATCAAATGACACTATTTTTTGGTGACATGGAATGACACCGTCCATTTTCAAAGTCCAAACAGTCGATCCAAACCGTTCAACTTGATGGATATGTTAAAATGTGCTTACAGATCAAATTTTACATTTTTCTGAATTTTTTTTTTGGTTTATTTAGAGGGGTTCAAAAATTCAACGATCTGAATATAGCGATTTTGTTAAATACTTAATAAACAGTAAAAAAATTCAGAAAAATGTAAAATTTGATTTCCAAGTTACTCTTAATATATTCATCATATTGAACGGTTTGGATCAACTATTTGGATTTTGAAATTTCAAAAATGGACATTGTCACACCATGTCACCAAAATAGTGGTGTAATCCGATCCCTCCTCATATATATATATATATATATATATATATATATATATATATATATATATTATGATTTATAGAAAGAAATTAGACATTTTAATGATTCACTACATAATTGAAAACACCCAAATTAGATTTATGAGAAGTGGAATATAATAAAGGCCCAGTCAGACTGGTTTTTAGTAAACAGAAGATAGTAATAGTAACCGACATTTCATGAGGTTTTGGGCGGTTGGGTCCTTTTCTCAGCCTATCCTCTCACCAAGCCATTCAATTGCACACTAACTGTACTACTCACTGTGACAGCAACCGTTTTGCCAATCCTTATCCACGTGTCACCTTCCTAGTCCCCTGTCCCCACACCTATCCCCACAACAAATCCTCTACAATGACCATTTAGTGCTGTACACATCACAGCCGTTGATAAGCTCAAACTATTTATTTACAGCCGTTGATGTAATCCATGCAATGAGGTGCAACGCAACAGAGGATCCGAAATGCTGACTCACTGAACCCACTAGGCACTTATCTTTTCTCGTTATCTCGGAGACAAATCCAGTCAAACATCTAGGAAAGAAAGGTGCCATTTAATGCTGAGGTAAGGAAAAAGAGAGGAATGGTATTTGTTTGTTCCCACAAGGAAAGAGATAATGAACGAGGCAAAGCTCTCGTACAAACTGTTCAATGTATACACTTGTAGCAAATCAATGCCGTGGCAGGCAGAGAAAGAAAGAGGGAGTGTAGGAGAGAGAGAGAGAAAAGATATACTAGGGGGGATTGTGTGGAAAGTCGTGAGTGGTAATTATACAAACGGATTTAATTTCCGTTTTTTGATTTATTTTTCTTTCTTTTTTTTAGACTATTCGTGTCTTTAAATGGATACACAGAGAAGAAAGAATGATCCCAACACGCCAAATCCCAATTACACAGAGAGAGAGAGAGAGAGAGAGAGAGAGAGAGATTAGAGAGAGAGAGAAGGGATTGGAAGGGTGGCCACTCCTCACCTCTTTCACGTGCTCGCCTCTATATATACTCTGCCCCCTCGAGCTTTCCCTTTCATCAATCCATCATCCCTTCGTACATTCTTGGGTTTTGCGAGAGTTGCCATATAATAAAGAGATCTAAGGAGGCGGGGAGTCAGTAGGTTAGTTGGTAGTTGAGAGTTCTTTCTTGGGTTTTGGGTTTATAGAGACAGAGAGAAAACGATGGAAGGCAAAGGCGAGATGAAGAAGCAGCAGCCAGGCACCAGCAGAGGAGGAGCAGGAGAGGCGAGAGACCGGATGATGATTGCTGACATAATCTCCGGCAACAGAGGCGAGGCTGTCGATGCTAATTCTACCTCTGTCAGCTCCGTCTTTCAGACAGATGCTAGGGTTCAATTCTTCTCTCTCTCTTCTCTATTTTGTTTTTTTTTATCTGATAATAATTCACAGTTTTGAATTTGAATTTCATCATTTTGAATGCTCTTACAATATGTTATCTCTGTATTGTAGGTCACTGGGCAGAGGGTACCGGGGCGTCGCTCTGTTCCTTCTCGTTACAGACCTCCTGGTTTTGTTTTTTAACTACTCCCCCCGTTTTCTTTTCTCTTTTAATTTTATTTGAATTTTTGTGAGAAGATAAGCTATTCATCAATCATCACCACCTTGCTTGCACGGGTGCACCTGTTTTTAAATGTCGCATTAAGTAGTGTTGTTGTCTTATTGACAAAAAAGTCCTGTTATTATCACACAATTCAATCATATGATCAGGTGTCAAATGTACATTAGGAAAGAGTGGGGGCCAAAGCATCTTTTCACTTTTTTGTACCAAATTGTTTTGCTTTTAAATTTATAAAATGATGATTAGGATATGATTTAATTCAGGATTAGTTGATTCTGCACTATATCTGTGCACTTGTCATTAAAATTTGACTGAATTTCCTTAAATTTTGCAGCACCAAAGCAATATGATGTGAGCAAAAAACAGAGCACCAACAGGGAGGTGCAAGAGGAAGGCTCGAGAACTTCCTCTGCCACCGACGAATTAATGACTGACACAACCTTCGTGACCTCGTCGGTTCACTATGGGGGGCGGCACTATCACACCAGCCCGGCCCCAGCGGATGCCCCCCGGGAACCTACAATTGATGTTAGCTCTGTTTACTTTAATTATAGATGCGCCCACATGCAAGTTTCTAAGTTCAGATAAAACAAATAAACTATAACTATATACATTGAATGCAATAATTGAGATGTAATTTATGAGAACATGGCGTGTTTAACTTGAATTTGTAGCCTGAAATTATTTTGTCGGGAGATAATGTAGGATTATATGTTAATCTTAACACATTTTGTGAATATTTGTCATTTAATTTCTGACAAATTATTTATTTTCCTTTTTTTGGTTTCATCAGGAACTATTCAGTGGTGAAATTAACCCGGACGCTGCACACAGGGGTGACTGGTGGAGAGGTGTGTGTATATATATATATCTAATCAATTGATGATTATCTAAAATTCTTGTTTTTAGAAAGCATGGCAAGTTTATTGATTTATTTTTATTATTTTTCTCACAGGTGGTCTCTATTACTGAAGGAGTTTGAATGACTTGCTATTGTTGTAGCAAGGAAAAGGTAACTAAATGTTGCGTCTGATTCTTTGGTTTTTCATTAAAAACAACTACTTGAAAACGTGACACTAACAAAAAATACCTGCTCTTTTTTTTTTTTTATGGACACAAACTATTGAATATATATCAAATTATCACCAGACATGTATCATGGTTTAGTAGCTTTAACTTGATGAGTAGTTTTCAAACTGTTTATCTTTTATTGATTGCTGTTCTGTCTCTTATTAATTGGTGCAGATGACTTTAGGAGCTGTGAATAGCTGCTATATATATAAGATATTATATATCTATTTGGTAACAAGGTGAACAAATGATTGTTTGCCAGCAGGTGGAATGTCTTTTTGACATATTCTACCTTTAGTGTTATGTTATTTTTATAGTTTGATTGTGAAATGCTGTTTAGACCAGGACAGTTTAGGCAGCAATTATTGACTAATTTTAGAAATTGGCCTTGTCTTGTGTTTTGATGGAGGCAGGCTGTCTAAAACATTAGTCATGTTATCTTACCTTTTTATCTATTTGTGTGACAATGTGTGATTGTAGTAGAGTTTAAAATCTATGTAAGACTGTTAAATTAGTCAGTTAGTGTGACTGTAAGTTTTATGACAAACAGTCAAGTTGTGATGTACTGTGATCAAATTCTCCTCTCATTCATTTGTGCATCTTTATATTTTTCTTGTTTTTCTATAATTTTTTGGATTTTTAGATCATGATGCATTGTTAGTGGAGTAGTAAAAAATGTGTTAATCAGAATTGTGATGTCCTACTGTTTGGAAGTACATGACAGGATTATAAAACTATAATTTTCAATTTAAAACAAATGTTTGTCAAATTACTAAAACAAATGGAGATAGTTCAATTGTTCAAATACTTATCTTACCCTTATATCTATGAATGGCAGTCTATTTGTGATTAATCAAATTCTTTTCTTATATATTAGTGCATCTTTATATATATTATTCTTGTTTTTCTATCAATTTTTGGATCCTGACGCTTTCTTAAATGCATTGTTAGTGGGGTAAAAATTCAGATAGTAAAAATTAAAATAAAGTGAGATGATGTCATTGTTCCTGGAGGCCAAAAGGGCGCCTCTCTATTTTTTTGTTTATTTCAACAATATTGATAATAAATAAGGGAGTTCGGAAGCACATGACAGATTATAAAACTATAATTTTCAATTTAAATCTGTAGATTTCGAATATTATGAAAAGATTTAAATGTTTGTCAAATTATTAGCACAAATGGAGATAATCCAAATACTTATCAAAATCAAATATATATATATAGATTATAAAAAATGCAACGAACCAGAAATTTTGAGCTCTATAAATTTATTTTTAAACAGTTAACTTCTTCCTTTCTTATATATATCTTTTTGGTTTCTGAAGTAAATGCCAGAATACGAGCAAAATTAAAACTATCAAAATCAAATATATGTTTTCAAGGAATTAGTATCGCCAGTAATCCGACACTAATACTCAAAATCAGCTGACACTAATTTCATGTTCTCGTTTAGTGAATAGTACTTCAGCCGAAAAGAAACGAAAAAATAAAATAAGTGGAGCCAGTGCAGCTTTTGTGGCCTTATCTATTTATCTGCAGTTCGTGGGCCTTATTGCCGCAAAATTAAATGGAACCTTCTATAATAGATTGGAAATCAATTACATGTAACACAATTTTTAATTATGCACTGCATAATAAGATAAATCCGCAACAATCACAGGACCCACAATAAATTCACAAAACTAATGAAAGAAAGCATGCAATATAACAACAGAATAGATCAACATGGCAGCAGGGATAAGTATCACTAGCGGGATAACCGC
Organism: Carex pumila; assembly: GCA_033356055.1. Lineage (NCBI taxonomy): Eukaryota > Viridiplantae > Streptophyta > Magnoliopsida > Poales > Cyperaceae > Carex > Carex pumila. The sequence goes on from JARJHM010000445.1 coordinate 183,654, forward strand.
ACCGGCAGTTGCTGTGGCAGCGGCGCCACAGCCGAGCCTTCCAAGTTTGACTTGGACTAAGTTAACGAGCACAAGCATGAGAAATCCAACCCCAATTATGGAGCTGAGCGCTGTTGCCATGAGGCCGGCACGCAACACTACCCTGTCGACCCACACCGCATGCGTGCTGTGTGGTTTTCCCATGCGTACAGCCTGTTTGAGAGCGAGTGCGACCAAGCTCGAGAAAAGAAACGCTGACAATGCATAGGTGCTGAAGGAGATCACGTCCTTCTGAACCTGGTTACTTGCCGCGCAAAAGTTGCTACCGCCAGATGAGGGACCAGTACCTGTATAATTACTCAAATAAAATCAATAGATACAAAATAAATTAGAAATATTTTTTGAGCATGGAGGCAGTAGCACATGCTAGCTGGTACATGCGTGACAGATAAACTGAAACCTTCATAAAATTTGGTCAGTTGTACTAAGTTTTTGTTTATATGTTTACTTATTAAAATATGCTGATTATGTTCAGGATAAATCATGATCATTATTTATAGGCACAAACATGTGTTGTCGCAGCACAGTTTTTATCTTTTCTGTTTTTGTTTTTTTTTTTTTATAAAAAAAATGGATGAAGCCACCGATTCTATTGATAATAGAAACCATACAGTCTTACAATATGAAAGAGATTAAAGAAAAAAAAATAGTACCAGTTTCTCTTGAACTATTAGCTAAACCCTCAACTAAATTATGCACTCATACCGATCTATTGTACCAGTAGCCTACACTCCTCAACCTCTACTCAAAATAACCAACAAAAGGTGTGAAAATACATTCATCAATATACAATCAACAAAAAAATATTACATAATCAAGAGATCTAAACTATGATAAACAATTGTTATCTGCTCTAGGTTAATGTAGCACAGCAAGTCAAGTCAGTAACTAATGCAACGTGTCAACATTGTTCATTAGACATAGTAATTTATTGACCCAACAGATTGTCCACCAGATTCAGGTAAAACTGTGTACACCAAAACGGTCGGTAACTTGCTGACTCGTACATTATCATTCAGAACACTTACTGAGGCCAGTGAAGACAGCACCGGTTAAGATGGAGTTGTGACCAACAATGGCGTCTAGTGCATTGAGGTGGATGCTAGTCCACCTGTCATCGCCATCCCCACCTGCTCTGCCACCGGTAGACTGGCCGTTGTTGTTTGCGCTGGTGGATTTCCTTCGCCGATGGTGGATACTGCACTCGTGAATCTCACCAGATGACATTGGCATAGTTATTTCTTTTGTGTGTGTGTGTGTGTGTGTGTGTGTGTGTGTGTGTGTTCACTCATCACACAAGGAAGATAAATTGGGATGGAGATGGCTGGTGGAGGAGAAAAAGGAAGGAGTTGAAGAGAAAAAATTGTTATTGCAATTCTGACAAGTGGGCCTGTCTTGTGGGTTGTTGGCGCGTTTACTGGTAAGGTCTAAACTGCCAAAGGAAATTCGTTTGGGAATACTTTATGTACAATGTACGTCCGTGAGAAAATTGGCACGTCAACATATTTAATTATATTTCATTGTTAAACAATTGTACATAGAAAATTGAATTAATTTAAGAATTTTGATGATTAGGTGCCTTGTCTTGTTAGTTTGGAAGAGAACAAGTAATAATTGAAGGGAGTTGTTTTATTTGGACCTATTTCAGGGCTTCACTGTCTTTATTTCTTCATTCCTCTTTCAAACAAATAAATAAAATCTTAATTATCTATTTATTTGATCTTAAAATTTGCAATTTTCTGTACCATTAGAAGATTTCTTATTTTTCCTTGAAAGATAATTAAACTGCAGGAATTTTACCTACTTATTAAAAGATTGTGAAGGTATAATTGATTAGAAGTAACTTGTTTTTTCAAAGGATGTTCTTTTTGGCTAAAATCACAATTTAAACTTGGTATGATTACCAAACAGAAAACAGTTCAAAATCTGCTGTTTTGGGCGTAAATCATTGATTTCAGGGGGGATTGACACTTGGTCAGGCTTTGCCAATGGTTTTTTTTGTTTTTTGGTGCTAAACTTTCTGCTAAAAATAGGTTGCGTCATGTTTTTTGAACTTTTTTATATCATTCCAATGGAGCTCCAATTACAAAATTTGAAAATTCGGCTCATACTTGCACTCACAAATTAAAAAAGTTTCAATGGAGACATAACATATCAGGTCCTTGATACAGTTTGCAGATTTCAAATTTTTATATACCAGATTCACTGGTATACATTAACATAGAACTTCCAGAAGAAAAAAAGATTAATGCGATCAATCAACATTATTTTTTTCAAAAATTAACAGGGCATTAAAAAGGAGATTGTTTAAAGCATGCATTTCATCCAAGTTTGCTTTGCATCAAGTTCAAATGATGCAGCCAGCATGAACACCAACTATCTCATTTAGTACAACCATGCCGCACAAAATCTATCTAACATTAAAAAAAGTGGCCAAAGCCATTGATATCTGAATTCTGAAACTTACAACTATTATTTATTTGTTCTTGTATGAGCCTCCAAATCACCGGTTCCTTGGCGCAAAAAGAACCCACTTCTCCCGAGAAAAAACCCGACAGCATGTCCTGCCAGAGTGGCAAGAAACACACCCACATTGAACGACATGACGGCAAGCATGACGAGATACAACACCCCCATTTTCAATGCATGAATTGCAGTTAGTATAACGGCATTTGAAGTGGTCAAGCCGGACTTGCTGACAAGATTGGAAAAGGCCGTAAGTGTCTCGGCAACCGCAGCCAGAAAAAAGATAAACAGAAGAGATAGGAGGTACATGCCTATACCGGAATTGCCGGGCCAGGAGGGGAATAGGATGAGAGCATCTTTGCCCCAAAAGAAGGTCATGTGCATCATCATGCCATGGCCATGGTTTCCCATAGACATGGGCATGGTTGATGGAGGTGGACTCATACTGGTGCCCGTGCCACCCATCGAATTGCCATGGCCGTCTCCCATTCCTTCCATCGTTTTTGTTCTTTTAGGAGGGGTTTCAATGGAGATAACGAGTTTCTCGGTTGGCGATATAAAGGGAAATGAGATGAGAAAAAGTAGTAATGGAATGGGAATATATAATACTCTGTGCTTTGAGAGAGAAAAGGTGGAGTTATGGTTTCAGATTTACTTTAGTTCCATTGTTATATATATAACAAGAATTGAATGGGCATTTGGTCGAACAGGTGGTGCGCTTTTTTTTTCGAGTGAGTAACAGCGAATTTTTATCCTAGAAAAGAGGAATCTGGTCTGGCGATCTGATCTAGGAATGCGTATCCTCTGCATTAACTCAAAAAGGAATCTTTTGAGTTAATAATATTAACCGTCTGATTTGAAAGGAGCCAATCCGACCACTGCTTATGATATTAGCGGCACTTTAATATTAGTGGGATCTAGTTAGCGCGAATCTTAGAATAGATCGGATCGAGAATTCACTAACTCAAAAGATTCCCTTTTGAGTTAATGCAGAGGATACGAATTCCTGATCTAGAGGGTGGTAGCATAGGCCAATGCAGATCGTTCAAATGTAGGATGGAACCGTCCTCCTGTTGTTTTGTTGGATCAAAAGCATATTAGTCAATCACAATAGATATTATCTTATTTATGGAATGAAATATATTATCGCATACAAATAATGAGATTTACATTAAAGTGGTAACAACGGATATAAGTATACTTTTTTCTATTATATTCTTTTCTGATCAACGTTCTAAATAACGCACTATAGCAACGCAATAGTATTGTTATAGTGTTTTCAAACAATAAAAGCTATGGCGCTATAGCATGCTATACCACACTATAACAGTGCTATATAAATATAACGCTGCATTTTTAGCCATTCCGTTATGACGTAATAAATGTTATTTAAATCTTTGTTTCTGACGCAATGACGCTATTGAAACTGATTTTCTTTTTAATTGAAAATATAAGCATATCTTTTCAACATTTATGAAGATACTCATGAGTCTACAGTTACTAATATTCACAATTGTTTTAAAGAAACTGAACTACAAAACCATAAATATTTTATATAATATGATTCTTAGTAGGCGTCCCAAGGAAAATTAAATATTTTCTAAACTAATTTCTTTACTCATTGTAACTGCCTTTAAAGATTAAATTATGGATTTTAAGATTTTAATTGCGTAATTATAATTTGACGATCTTTTATACTCTATATTTATTTTTTCATCTAATGACTAATGCAACCCCAATGATTCTTTTGAAGTTAATTGAATTTTCAACAATATAAGATGCAGTCCCAGTATAGAAAATTTAGCAAACTTCACATGTAAAGCCAACATTTCTAAAAATCTAATCTATACATTAATTATAACATATGAAAAACTTGTCAGATTATTTTTATTTAATCCGAGCTAAGGCTTTGTTGGTCTGTCCAATTTTAGTAGAATTTTATTTACAATCAAAATATTAAGATTTAAAATACGCAACAAAATTTAAAGAAAAAAAAAACAAAATATAAAATTAAGATTTAAAATTAAAATACATTATTTATAGTTTAAATAGGTTAAATATTGAAGTTAATCTAAATTAAAATTTATTTGGTTTTCAGTCAAATGTCTACAAGATCAACCATTAATTTTAAAATTGCTCGATGGGTGACTAGCTGATTTCAAATGACATCATATTTTTTTGAGTAAAAGTTTTTATTTTAAGCAATCTAACTATTTAATATCTATTTTTTTTTTTTTTAGATTTGAAACTTATAATCTTTCACATAAAGTGTATTGTTTTTGTTATTAGATCAAAAGTCGATTCTCAATGACAATAAATTTGATACAAACCGTTCACCTCTTTTTTTAAACCGCGGCTCTAGGCAAAAACACAAGAAAACAAAAAAGCTAAGGATTTGCATGTTGTTTCAAACGATCGGCTCTCTCCTCTCTGTAGACTTTTGATGGCAATGTGAGGTGCTTTTGCCCGGTGAATCTGACTACTGCTCTTTGTGCTTAACCACTGTTTGGTGCTCCATCTTCATTCGAGCTTGTGGTTCCATCTAGCGCATCTTGCCACCGTTTCTTAGTGCTTCTGCCTAATAGATTTGGCAACCGCGTTTCCCTTTAGCCTTCAATGGTTTTTATTCAACAAGTTGTTCGCTTTTTCTTCTTTTTTCTTGAACACTTCTCCTTGGTAATGAAAGAGTGGGGGGACGAACTAGACAAAGAGTTACTTTATATGTTATTGTCTATTTTGGTTATTAGTGTTAGTGTTTGTTGTGTTCTCTTTCTCCTCCTCCTCTTTCCCCTCCCTTTTTTCTGGCTCCCACACTCTTCGTTGGGAACTATACATAGTGATTGTTCCGGTCCAGTTTAATTTAGTGCCTCCATTGAGACTTCTAGCTAGTAGTTGTCTCAATCTGGTTGATTCAATTTTCAGTCCGGTTGAATTCAATGTCTTTTACGATAAAGTTTGCCAATAAGACAACCTTGCGCATAGAGAAAACAATTACTAGGCTCCTATCATTTCCATTAAGCAATGATGATCAAATCTATGTTCACATGATGCATATAATCTTGTGCATTTTTAGTTTAGTTAAAACCGAATGCTTTCTAAGATACTTGTTGTCTAATTATATGTACCATATAGTTTGTAACTCTTTAAATTAATGAAATTGCTTACGCACTTTACATAAAAAATAAATATATATATTTGATACAAAACTATATAAACTATAAAGAAGAAAAATGTAATTTTAGTTTTTTTTTTTATAAACAAACTGGGTATAAATTTGAAATAAATTGAAAAATTATTTAATCGTCAATTAAGTGTTGGCAAAAGTGAAATCACTAATATAAACTATTATATATAAGACGGGTAATGTAATGGGAGGATCCATAACTTCTAATTTTTGACAAGTTGGCCCTGAAACATTTATTTTTGATAATTATCCTTCTGAATTGTAAAAAGTAAAAACAGTGTCAATAACTCCCCTTCTCAGAAATTAATTTATTATTTAAGTACAATGGCCAAAAGTCGTGGGCGCTTAATTTTTATAATATAATATCTAAAATATTTTAGTTTTATGTCTTTTAATTTGCAGAAACTTAATAATTTATTTTTAAAAATGCATGGAGGCTTAACTGAATATTTATAATACATGAAAAGTTTGCTATTTCAATTTTTGATGTTTTATTCTACTTTTATAGGGAACAGTTTTCAAGGTAAAATAATACTTTATTTTATTTATACATAAAAATAGCAAATATGATGAAGTAATTAATTATTATTCTTTAAAATTAATATTAAGAATTATAATTAATTTATAAAGCTTTATAATCAATAGAATATTTAAATAAGGATAAATTAATTAAGGATTATTTTACACTTAAAATATGAACATTAAATAACAAATTAACTGACAAAAGGATCATTATTACCGATTATATGGTTTAGAAGTATAATTTGTTAAAATTAAAAACTTTAAAGGCAGAAGCTAATAGTAAAAATTGTACAGTTTTCGCAACAACGTGCCTAGTGTATTGAAAAAACCCAGTGGGTCCAGACTCGAACTCGGACCGGGCCGGACTAACCAAATGGTCAGGTCTAGTAAGGGTTTGAACTAGTTTTTTCCGCTAGACCCGCCCAAATTCGAGACCCGTCTAGACCCAGACCGGACCGGACTAAATAGAAACATACTTGTTTCGGCTAGAAACAATCCAATGCTTTTTTTTCCCAACCCGGACCAAGACCCGAACTAAGACCCGAACCTGACCCTGACCGAACATGTGTGAATTTTGGACCATGAATCTAGCATGAGTTTGGATCAAGTCCTCCAATTTAGACCCACCGAACCGGCCGGATCCGGTGGGTCTACGAATTAGCATGGGTTAAGTCCGGACCGACCCTACCCGACCCAACCTGTTTTCAAATAACTGAGCGTACCTAGGGATGTCAATGACATCTTTTTATTCGTTTATCTAATATGTATTGTATCCGAAAGGACGAAAAAGAGTAAGATTTTTTTTATTAACTTATCAGGTACGGATAAGAATAATGATTTTTTTTTTCGTCATCTTATATGTTATCCACTTATCCTATAAGATAATTTTTTAAAATAAAATAATATATAGATATATATTTATATGAAGATAATACATGATATAATAAAGTTTTGTATTTTACTAAATTTTCATAATACAAATTAGTTATATTTATTATTCTTTCTTTCTTTCTTTTTTTGTTTAAAAAATATTTTATTAAAAACATAAATGGAGATGTGGATGATATTTTTTTAATACATTTATCCGATTCATACTGTATTTAAAAAAAGCAGATAAAAAAAAATTATTATCATAACAAATATAATCATAAAAATGACTTCACGCAATCTGAACCGAGTACTTATTTCTTCTCTATCCTCTAATGTTGTACGGCGTGCCAATTTTATTCCTTTGGATCATCCCCTTTCCACGCGTATAGGTCCCAGCAGTCTGCTCTCTGCTGTGATTCACAATAAATGAGCGATGGAAATTCTTAACTTCTATTCTCCCATTAAATTAGCAATATCCCGCCATTAATGCTGGTTTTTATTCCCCCTCTCCTTCGGTGCCCCACCAGGAAGTAGGGGCGTTCGTAGGTTCGGTTCGGTTTACTTCGGTGAACCGAAGTTTTTTTTTTAAAAGAGGCTAGAAGTCCATTCTATTGTTGAAACAGTTAATTATAAAAATGCCAACAGCCAAAAGACTGAGGTCAGTTTAGGAAAAGCAAAACAATATGCAAGCCAACCATCAGGCAACAGCCAAAAGACTGATGTTGAGAGAGATGGCATCCTCAATGATGGGTAATCAAGATTGAGCAGCATCAGCAGTGGTCTTCTTCATTTTTTTTGGCTGGTGAACCGAAGTTATAATTTGATTTTAAAAAACAAATCGAATCGAACTATTAAACTGAAAAAACTAAATCATTAAATCCAAACTAACTCAATTCGATTCAGAACAAACTAAATCATACCCAATAAACAACTCTACCAGAGAGTAGAAGAGTATTAACTCGAGACAAAAACATAAGTCATCTTGTTATTAGTTTGTCACAGCATATAATTTCACACATATCATGTGATATTATTTATTTCCGTAATGTCTCTTTTTGATTGAAAATTATATACCGTTTATGACATATAATACAAACTAATCTGAACACGTCACGTCATATTACATGATACGTTATGTCATTAATTTTTTCAATATTATTTATTTATTTTAATTTATTTTATAATAATTTCTTATTTTAAATATTTTTTTATTTAATAACTTTAAATCTGAAAACAAAAATTAAAAGCAATTATTCAAATCACAGTTGATCACCCTAGCTATTGTCATGATGTGGAGACATATGACATAAATATTCACATTATTACTTTTATTCACTATTTTAATCACATCACGTCGCGTGACGTTACTATAACAAAAAATTTAATCACTTATTGTAACGCAATGCAATCAAACCACCACATATTAATCACTTATTTACTATTTATACTCTAGAGGACAATCAATTTTTGCAGATCCCTTCAAAGATTAGTCCTTGCAATGGAGTTAGAATTTTTTTTTAAACGAGGTAACATATTATATTAAATACTTACATAAAATATAATAAAAGTATTTGCTCATCAAATTGAGTAATCTTTCAACAATCTGAAAAAAAATAGCCGAAGAATTTTAAAAATGGTAAAATTTTGTATTTTATAATATTTTAATATGTAGATCAAATTGATAATATCATATCAACCGTCCAGATCAAGAATGTAAAATTTAGATTTTTAGCATATTAGATGACATGCTAACATTAGTACACTGGCAAAAAAATAATAAAAATATAACAGATTACATTCAACTTATTGGACTGTAATTGCATAGTGATTTGTATATTTTTCTAGAGATTACATATGAGTTTTTTGAAAAATAAATACATGTTTAAAACTAAAAGTTGTATTTATGATAAGACCAAAAAAAAAAAAGAGGACATTACCTCCATTTATTATTGCTAGATCCCCCATGTTAATTGTCGTATACAGCTAATCAAAAGATAATGAACTTTAAATCTTTTATATCATGATTGAATACAAATATAATAAATATGTACGGAAGATAACATTATATTTTATATCCTCACTAAAGAACTAAATTGTTACCGGTAATTTTTTTTTCATTCTTTATCTTCAGAAACAAAGAGAAAGAAAGATAACCTTTTAACTTCGGTTTGGATTCTTGAACAGACTTTACCTTAAGCCCAAAACTCCGACGATTTGGGCTTATTTTAAGCCCAACTGTCATGAGATCCATTCTAAACTGTCACATCTCTTATGCTGAGATCCAGCCCAAATTTTGAAGTCATCGCTTGAAAAAAATACCAAAACAAGCCCAATAGAGCTGTCCCAGACTCCTGGGTCAAGAAAGAAATCCGGGGAGCCGCCGGGCTGAAGATCGTGAGAAGAAAAGTATTCTCACATCTATCCATTGTTTCGTTAACCTACGTCTCAACAAAAATAACAAACAAAAATAATACAGAGTCAACTACAAAGCTTAATAATTAATTCACAAAAATTAACATCAAATTATACCTGCATATTTTATGATGATAGCACTTGAGTCTAAGTTATCAGTCAAACAAATCACACAGTATTCACACTTTTAGAATATCTGCCATAAACAATTCTCACATTCACAGTACACACAATCTTATAAGTTCAATCAAATTTAAATATCAGATTCGCTATCCTGTTAAATATACCCTTATAATTTAATACTCAGTCCAAACATCCAGTTCAACTATACAAATCGAACACACATATGAGAAATCCAAATAGCGATTAATCTAGAAATCTAATCCGAAAAGTCGGAAATTTGATAAATCATAAAATCAAATATCCATATTTATTTCTCATTTTTGTTTCCATCTGTTTCTTTGGTTTCACTCTATTTTTGTTTTTGTTTGGTTCTCTGCCGATATAGAGAAGAAAACATACATGTATGTTTCTATTTGAGGGAGCAAAGTGGTGGGGTGTTTTTACCATGCAGACTGCCGCGTGGCAAAGATTGCCACGTTGGCTTTTATTCCTTTTTTTAATTTGTCTCTTTACAATTCAATCCTTACAAATTATAAATATTATATATAGATCGAAAATAATTTCAAAATAATTATTGAAATTACGGAATGTTATAAATCTTCCTCCTTCAAAATAATTTTGTCCTCAAAATTCAAACAGATTATATTCAAATCAAACAGCATGACAAATTAATCAAGAGTCAAATCGAATTATTAGACACAAATCAAACAAAGTAGATATTACCTGTAATGAAATCATTTTTAAGTAATTTTCGTCATTTTTAGTTTCATAAAAATGCAATATAATACTCATAGTCATATCAGATGGATGAATCTATAAATAACCAAACGACACCATGAATAACAAATGTTTCAAGTTGATAATTAAACGAAATTATTCAAAGTTTTTCAGATTGATCTCATCAATCGGACATGAAAATTCATACGGAATATAGATAACAAATAAAACTTGGACCCAAACACAGTCTAAAGATCGAATGCTTTGATACCATTTTGTCATGCCCCGATGATTGAGCTGAGCACGCGATGCGACAAAACGATATTCTTGCATCCATCTACCGTCTTGTTAACTTATGTCACAACAGAAATAAATAAAAATAACACGGAGTCAACTACAAAACCGAATAACCAGTTATTTAACAATACAGCTTCTCTATAATTGACTTAATAACAGTAAACAACTATTTCAATAGGACTTGAATAATCCACACAATTAAAAATCAAATTACGTATGCATATTTAACCGATAATATCAATTGACTCTAGGTTTTTGATAACAACATTTTCATTCTAGTTGAAATTCCTGAAACAAGCGATTCCTAATATTCCAGTCTATTAAAAATAATTTCAGTATCTATACCCCATATTTCAGTTAAATATACTATCATAATCCGATTACCCAATTCAGTATCCATTCAACTATACAAATCGAAAACTCATATTATAGAAAAGTCTGATTACTTGATAGCAATCAATTCAGAAAATCAATTTGAGCTGCAACGATAAATCATAATCAATGTAAGGTAGTTAAAATTCCAATTGAACATATAAATAAAACAATAATCAAAAATCAAATCTTTCTCCGAATAAACTGTTCTTTCTCTTTTTTTTTTTTCCTCTTTCATTTATTTCATTTGCGTTTTTCTTATATTTTGAATCAATAAAGAGAGAGAGAGCCTTAATCTTTTTAAGGGGTTTATGGTGGTCAAAGGAAAAAGAGTCTATGCATGGAAGACACGTGGGAGAAATGCCACGTTGGATCATTTTTTTTTTCTTAAATTCAACATTTTTATAAAATAACCTTCTAGTTCTAAAAATTACAAATAAGTCCATAATAATTTTAAAAATAATATAGAAATTTACTGGGTGTTAAATTCTGTCACGCCCCGGCAACCAGGACGAACACGCGACGCGATAGAACAGCACCCTCGCATCCATCCACCGTCCTGTCAACCTATGTTGCAACAGAAAGAAACATAAACAATACGGGGTCAGCTACAAAGCCGAGTAACCAGTTATTTAACGACGCAGCGTCTCTATAATTGACTTAATAGCAGTAGACAACTATTTCAATAGGACTGGATTAATCCACACAATTAAAAATCAAATTAAGTATGCATATTTAACTGATAATATCAATTGGGTCTAGGTTTTCAATAACAACAGTTCCATTTCAGTTGGAATTTCTGAAACAGGTGATTTTCAGTACTCTAGTTCATTAAAAGCAATTTCAGCATCTAGATCCAACATTCCAATTAAATATACTATCATAATATTACTCAAATCAATATCCAATCAAAATCCAATATAATCATTCGAAATGAAAATACAAATTATAGAGAAGTCTGATTACCTGATAGCGATCAATTCAGAAAATTCAAATCGAGTTGCAATAACTATTCAAAATCAACGCGACGTAGTTAGAATTCCAATCGAACAAAATCAAAATATTTCTTTTCATTCATTTCCAATTTCTTTCTCTTTTCTCTTTTATTTTTCGGTTTTCTGTTTAGAGACTGATTTAGAAAGATTCATAGGGATTTTAAGAGGGTATATACGAAGTGGCATGTGTGCCACGCAAAATGAATCAAGAGGAATGCATGGAGGCCGCGTGGCTATTTTATTTATTTATTATATTGGACTTTATTATAATATTGCAAAATTATGAGGTTGAAATGGCAAAATGCTGTTTTAACATTGGCTAAAGTGCAAGCTGCAATTCAATGATTTTATTGTTTCCCAGCGGAAATTTCATGCGTAACCATTTTTTTTAAGTAATAGTTTATATGTCGAGCTAACTAACTATTTAATATTTATAAATACTAATTTTTTTTTTAATTTTGAACTTGTAACATTTCACACAAAGAGTATTGTCTTTGTTAGTAAATTAAAAATTAATTCTTCATGCGTACCTTTTATAAATCTCAAAATTGTATTTTTACTTATAATATTTATAATATCATATTTATTTTAATAATTTTAATAATTTTAAAAACTCACATAATTATACCATCTATTATATTTTTTTTATTAAAACTCATTTTAAGTTTCTTTTATTAATAAAATTAAAAAATTGTAGTTTTTATAAGATATGTCCAGTCTTCTAAATAGTCTGTTTGTGAGAAAGTATTATTTTCTTACTTTTGACTTATGCGTAAGCATATATCTATATTTTACTATGTATGCGCTCTAAGTAGATAAATGAACTATCTATCCTCATAAAGTGGCTATTTAGGTCTTCTACACATGCTACATATCTTTTTTTAGTTTTTAATGAAAAAAAAATTGATACATTTTTTTTGAAGAAGAAAATTGATACATTGTACATTTAAGATAATTTTTGATATAAAAAGAACAATTAATTAGGTAATTTTTGTGTTTCTAAAATTTAGGAGGATAAATATAATATTATGAATTTTATTAAATAAAAAAGTATCTAATTTCAAGTTTTTTGAAGGGTATACATAAAATTCCTCCGTTTTCAAAGGAATTCGAATTTCCTAAATTAACTTGATTCTTGAGTTTAGATCCGAACCGTCAGATTCGAATCGGAACGTTCAATTAAAGAGACTCGTGTGCTCCATTTCAGGCCAAATTGATCTGAATCCGAATCAAACGGTCCTGATCTAAACTAGTATTGGAACTGAATATCAATTTTTTTTAAATAGAACTAAATAAAATAGTTTACATAAAATCAGCACAGAAATTTTGAAATTACAAAAAAACAGCTCTACTATTTTTTGTAATTTTCAAAACTTTTGTACTGATTTCGTGTAAACTATTTTATTTAGTTCTATTTTTTTTTCTAAATCCTGAATGTCGGTAGTGCGTACCGTCTGAGATATTTCATATTTTGCGTGACCGACGTGTTCAATGCCTCTTCGGGGATAGCGCTGGGTCCAGTGTTATTTTCGCTTTGAGATTTGTGCAGAATGTATGTGAACGGAATACGGATGCTATTTTCCTACAAGTCATGCAACAGATGAGATATCTCAAAGGATGAGAATTCGTATGTCGGCAGTTTTTCTTTTTGTCGTTTTGTCTCCTTCGGCAAGAATTCCTAGCACTGCTACGGTTGCAGTGAATTGAATTTGTTTAACAATCTTACATGTTATCTTCAAAAAAATTATTGTGTTACCAGAAAAAAGATAGAATATTGGAATGTGATTTTAGCTGCTTATTGTAGGATCCTCTTGTCTATTGAACCAGAAGGCACGACAGTCGACAGTATTGCCGGGCTGACAGTCGAATATTCCAACATAATGCTGTTGTGGATAAATGAGAACTCTTGTGATTAATTGGTGTTCCTTTTACTAGTTAATTGTTAGAGCTTAATAAAAAAAAAAGTTAATTGTTAGAGCAGTGGGATGGTATTGGATCCACTGCTATTGGTACCAGTTGTCTCTCTGGCATGAGTACCGGATTGATTCCGGAAACTTTTTAGAAACCATAAATAAATAAATAAAGAATTTATCAAATTAATTTGGTTGGTTTCGTTTTTACAAAAATCATAAGAATCGAAATAATATTTCGGTATGATTTTTCTTTTACATATGAATTGTCATTTCGGTTTGAATTATTTTCACATATTTTGAAAAAAAAAATTATGGTTGTGGATTGAAAACTTGTAAAACTATCACGAGCCGAAATGGCAATTCATACAAAAAAGAAACCAATCTAGTTGATTTGATAATTTTTTTTTATTTATGGTTTCTAAAAAAATTCATTGATTCCTGTTTGGTAAAAAGGGATACTGGTGCAAGGATTATTTAATTATGCTTTTTGATATTTTTTATTTATTTATGGTTTCTAAAAAAATTCATTGATTCCTGTTTGGTACAAAGGGATACTGGTGCAAGGATTATTTAATTATGCTTTGTACCAGTGTTGTAAAAAAACGGTCGTTTAGGCCAATTAATTAGTCAATTACTCATTGGTAATGATCAAATTGTCATAGATTTCTCTGATTAATCGACTGATTATTTCCAATGAGTAATTGGCAGTACTCTGTCTGTCCGACAAGCGCATACCGTTATTAACAACACTACTTTGTACCAGGGTTGTACTGTTTTTAATTTTAAGGTAATATCAGTTTTTTTTTTAAGTTAAAATAGTTTTAGTTGTAATAAATAAGGTTTTATTAATGAAAGCTGGCAAGTTGACCGCTTTTTTTTTTTTTTTTAAGTTTTTCTTGTCAGTGCATTAGGTGCTTAATTATTTTTACTCATTTGAGTGGACTTATTTATTTATTTCTTTATATATATATATAGGGTCCAGCTAATTTGCTGCCGGCAGCATTTTAGCTGGAGGTGCTGCCACCTTTTTTTTATTTCTGATGTTCAAATAACAAATCCAAACCGTTAGATGTTTAATATATATTATAATCTACTTGGAGATCAAATTTTATATTTTTTTTGAATTTTTTTACTATTTATTAAGCTAGTTTGAAAACCACTGTTTTCAGTAAATTTCTGCAGCATTGAAATCAGCGGTTTTCAAACGAGCTTAATAAATAGTAAAAAAGTTTCAAAAAATGTAAAATTTAGTCTCCAAGTAGATTACAATATAAATTAAACATCTAATGGTTTGGATTTGTTATTTGGACATCACAAAATAAAAAAATAAAAAGCAACAGCACCGTCGATAGAAATGCTGCCGGTAGCAAATTAGCCACAGTATATATATATATATATATATATATATATATATATATATATATATATATATATATATATTTTAGACAACGCCTAGGGAGGAGTGGCTAGATTAAGGAATAATATAATAATTTCAGTCGTCAAGTTTTAATGTGAAGGTTGGAACCAATTCGATGAATGACCTGGATTAAGGAATCTTGCTTAAATACAAATTTTCTCAAATTAAATCCATTTGAACTGAAATTCAAACGAGACTTAAATAATGATGATCACTTGGCCTCGGTGATGCCTAAAAAGGAAATTCCTACCTAGCAATAATTAATATTGAATATTGAATAAATTAAAAAATAAAGTAAGAGAAACTCAAATTATTGTTGCTTTCTCGCTTGTATAACTGACAACTCATCTGTCAGAAAAGATGGAATCTGAAAGAGAGATTGATAATTGATTACATTGTAAAGATATAATTTGAAAGAGAATTTGCTAACTTCTCTATTACTAAATTATAATTAAAAAAATTAACATTTACTAACTAAGAAAATTAGTTATAATTGAAATTTTAAAATATAAAAGTATATCTAAGATCGAGCAGTTTGGTTGAGAGATTGGAAGGAATGTATGTATCATTGTCAGAATCAGACTTTTAAATTACGGAAGTACAAATATGAATATGGATTCATCATATAAAATTTTGATGATGAAAATAATAATCAATTATACAGTGTTCATAACATTTTACTCTAAATTATTTAAAAAATCACATAAATACAAAAAAAAAAATAGAGGTCAATTGATTCCATTTTCATTGTATGTCTCCCTCTCTGATATCCATGCTCAACTACGACAATTACAGAGTAGAATTGACAGTACACCGACTCTAATAGAGAGAAATATAAAAAACAAAAAAACAAAAAAAAAACAGAGGTCAATTGATTCCATTTTCATTGTATGTCTCCCTCTCTGGTATCCATGCTCAACTACGACAATTACAGAGTAGAATTGACAGTACACCGACTCTAATAGAGAGAAATATAAAAAACAAAAAAACAAAAAAAAAAACATCACGACTTGAGAACAATGGATATAGATTTCAATAAGTTTCATCTTAGATTCGAGCTTTAGTTCATTAATCCTAATTCATCGACTGACTCATTTTGTTAAAAGGAATCTCTATTACGAGTTTGTTAGATTGTAAAATAATAAATACTTAAAATAAATCCAGTCTTAACAATCAGATTAATTGTTCAAAATTATTATGTTGCATAGTAATCATTTATTACAACTACAATAATGTCATTGTAGTTATTTTTGTAGAATTTTTAATATAACTTGATATATTATTTGGACCCAAAAAAGTATTACATAGCTATATATAGCGATTTAAAGCACTAAATTTATAAGAGCAGAGACGGATCCACATAAGTCTAGGGGAACAGTTCTACTCTCTCTTTTCTGAATTTTGAATACTTATAGAAATTTATAGGTTCGAATCAACTTTGCCTCCTCTTAATTTTTTTTTTTTGCCTCTATTTGAAATTATGATTTGTAGTTTGGATTAAATTTATGATTAAAATTAGAATATATTCTATGAATTTTGATTGATAATTCGAATTAGAAGTTATATCATTTAAAATTATAAGTCAGAGCATTAAAAATTATAAATTAGAGCATTGTCTTTCATCTAGTATCTAATTAGCTAATGAGTTTAAACTCAATTTGTTACTTTCTTACTCCCCCCAATAATAATTATGGATTTGAAGAGAACAAAATGAGTTTTTGAATAAATGTTCTAGGATTAATTTGGTTTAAAGGAAAAACAAGAAGTCTAGAATTTTAAATCTGTGCACTCAGTCCCTTGAAAGATGTTACTCAAGTTTCGAACCCTCTAGTTAATGCCACAATGAAAAATTGACCCATCATCGTCGAAAAATAATTAATTCTCGTATTTTTATTTGTCAAGAAATAATTATTCTGTGGTAGATACTTCGTTAGATTCTTGTCATACCAGCAATGTGCTGGGCAGTTATGGAGATATCTAAAATGGATTTTTCCTTTTCCTTTTTTTTCTATATATATATCATTATATCTAGATCGATGTATTATCTTATCTGTCTAAATAGACGTAGTCAGTAGTCACGTAGACCATCGAATTATTGTGCGTAATCACCAGATCAGAGAAGATTCCAAAAAGGCGATGAAGACAATCATTTTTCCAGCCAGCCCTTCTGGAAGTACAAACTTCCTTTTGGATCTTTTGTTATTGCACTTGTCAAACTTCCTTTAGTTATCTCACATAATTTTTTTTTTTTTTTGTAAAATTTCGATTTCATTTTACGATCTTGGGAAAAGTTGATATATTTCGGTCTATTGATCTTTGAGCACTTTAACTTCTCATCCCCAACAAGGTAAAATCATTGTATTATAGTGATTTTATGTCATCTCTTGTCTAGTTAAATCAGATTTGTTTTGAGGTAACATTTTTTTAATTCTCGAGTTTTATAGAAAAAAAAAGACCAAAAGAGATTTAATATGGATATCAATTTGAATGGTTTAGATCGATGTTTTCAACTTTGAAACTAGAGATATGAACGCAAATTAAAATACTCATTTTAATTTGCAAAGCATGATAGCCTTACTCTCTCTCTTTATATATATATATATATATATATATAGTAAGGCTTGGGTGCTATGGATAGCATAGAGGGCTACGGTGTTATGGCTTAATATTCAAGTTTTCAAAATCCTAACGGTTGATATGAATTGTTCATCTTGTTCTCCATATTAATGTGTTTGGAAACCAAATTTTTCATTTTTTAGAAATTTTTTACTATTTTTTTAGATAGGTAGAAAATCAAATATCTGAATGGTGCATAATTTTTTAGATCAAGTGATTTTCTACCTAGCTAAAAAAATAATAAAAAATAATAAAAAATGTAAAATTTGGTCTCCGAATACATGTTAATATGGAGAACAATATGAACGGTTTGGATCGACCGTTAGAATTTTTAAAACTCGAATATTGAACCGTAGCACCATAGCCCTCTATGCTATCCATAGCACCCAAGCCTTACTCTCTCTCTCTCTCTCTCTCTATATATATATATGAGGAGGAGGAATCAAGTTACAACAAGCATTTTTTACATTTTCAAAGTCCAAATTGTTGATCCAAACGGTTAGATGTGATCTCTACAATAAAATGTGCTTGGAGACCAAATTTTATATTTTTTGAAATTTTTTTACTATTTATTAAGATGGGTACAAAATTTAATAGTATGAATTTGATTAGTTTTTGTACCCATCTTAATAAATAGTAAGAAAATTCAAAAAAAATATAAATTTGGTCTCCAAGCACATTTTATTATAGAGATCACATCTAACAGTTTGGATTGACGATTTGAACTTTGAAAATGTAAAAAATACTTGTTGTAACTTGATCCCTCCTCATATATAAGAGGGATCGAGTTACAATAAGTTACCACAATTATTTTCTACATTTTCAAAGTTCAAATCATCGATCCAAACCGTTAGATGTGATCTCCATATTAAAATGTGCTTAAAGATCAAATTTTACATTTTTTTTGAATTTTTTTACTATTTATTAAGCCACTTTGAAAACCGTTGATCCAACGATGGCTTAACAAAACAGTAAAATCATAAGCCAATTTTGGATCAGCGATTTTCAAAGTGGCTTAATAAATAGTAAAAAAAATCAGAAAAATATAAAATTTGGTCTCCAAGCATATTTTAATATGGAGATCACATCCAACGGTTTGGATCAATCATTTGGACCAAGGTCCTAAATAGCGTTTATAGCGGCATAGCGGGGTGACAAAAAAAAATGTTTTAGTGAATAGCGTAGCTATATCGGAAGCTATCATAAATAGCGTTTTCTTATTTCAAAGATTATATTTTATAATTCTATTAATAGTAAACATGTCTCATCGAGAAAAAAAAAACGCCAAATTGATTAAGAAGTTATAATATTTATATTGAAGTTCAATTTCTCACGGACAAGGACCCTAGACATTGTTTTAATTTTTAATTTTTGGCAAACCCAACAATAATGCATAATACAAAATTTAATTGATATAGTGTTATAGCCCGCACATGTTCCATTATATTGATATAGTTTGATAAAGTAAAAAAAAAACCCATATGGATATTAACGCCCATTAAAATTGCAAAATCATAAGTCCATGTAGCATAGCGGACCGCTATTGCTGCTACGCGCTACACGCTATAGTTGACCGCTATTAGCACTATAGTGGCTGTAGCTCGATTAGCGCAGTTTTATCCCATAGCTTAGCTTTTTAGGTACAAAATTGCTTTATTTAGAACACTAATTTGGACTTTAAAAATCGAAAAACGACTTGGTTGTATGGAACCTCAGGAATAATCGATTGTTTATTAGACCCTCCCCCCCTCTATATATATATATATATAATTTTAATAAAATTAGTAGTCTCGTTTGTAAATGGATTCATGTAGTTACAAACGCTTTTTATATAAAAGATAAGAATCATCCATATTGTTTTGAATCTGAGTTACTATTAAATTTTGTATCCAATAAGTACAAAGTTAATTTTTTTTTGAAACAATAGTAAAAAGAAGAGAACAGATGAGAGGAAAAAATAGTATACAACAAAGTGTTGTTTTAATGAAACACAAAAAATAAAGGCATTATATCCATGTTGTACGCTCAATCTTGCATGTTGCATCACACATGGCAAAATAGAGTTTGGGGTAGAGAATTAGGCTGGCATGTAACGTAACAATCTGTGCAGATAGCGACAGGAGGAACTTGTATTGATCTCTATTCTGTCAGGAGAGGAGAGGGGGACCATTTTCTTGTTTTAATTAATTTAATCTAATAATCATATTTGCTTAGCTCGTTCAAACCTTGCTAGCGGGAGTTCTCTCCTTTCTTTTTCCAACCCGTTTACCAGTCAACCATACCCGAAACCAGGGCTGCTAGTCTACCCCACAAAAGTCAGCATTCTCATTTTGCACTACTTTCTGTGGCAGTTTCAGTTTGTGTTAAGAAGTGACCAAGTGGTAGTTCGAGGACCCAAATAGTAAGTAATAAAATTAAAATAAATTCTTATAGTTAAAATTAGACGATCTAGTTTCGGGAGATATGAGAAATCACTGGATGTTGATAAAACCCCCACGACCAAAATTGGACTGGTAGAATTCACCATCCAATACCAAAATGCGGTTATACCGGCCGCACAATAAGTCGCATCTATTGGCCACATAAAAACCAAACTCCTTTGCTTAGGCATGTCTGAAACTCCTTCGCTGGCGCAGTTCAACAAAGCGACCCCACCGCTTTTCCAGTCCTCTACGTCGCTTTCTCAAATATATTCGTGAAACGAATAATTTATAAAGCAAAAAACTACCCACTTCACGGACGATAATAGAAAAATTTTACACACCTAGTGGCAACTGGCAACTAGAGAAATTAGAGAGGCGTAGTCTGGAGAGATCCGTGTCAACCCCGCGTTTCTAGAAATCGATTTCCTCTCCGCTGCTGCTCCTTTATTGAACTATTTTATCTTTCGAACAGAAAAATATCAAATCACATGCCTAAAGCGTTCGCCGCTCGTCTCTGGATAAATAATAGAGAGAGAAAATTGATTAAGAAATGAGTAATGTTTATAATAAGATCTGACAGGTAGAAGCAAGAAGAGAGAGATTCCAAATACCTTTTCTGGCACAAAAATAAAGCGACTTTTGAATTCCTGGCTCCAGCTGATACGATTTATTCTCTCCATCTCTGTCTCTCCTCTTTTCTCCTTTCAAATTTCAAACACCCCTCAAGGCGTCAACTCGCCATTAGGAAGAATCGAAAGCGGCCAAGTCGTAATTAAGAAATTGCTGGGGTTTGGATCGTGAAAAGCTCTTCTAACCTCCGCCATGTCGCTCTATATGGCGCGCCGAATATCAAAGGTATTTTACTCACATTTTGTTCTTTCTATTTGCTGTCAATTACACTTTTGTTGAGGTTTTTTTGTCTTGTATTTGATTCATTAATGGAGGAAAATGTCTAATTTTAGCTACCGAGAAGGATATTGGCAGAGACAGCCATTGAGCTCAAGCTTCTTTCTGAGAAATGGCAACTTCTTCTTGCTGGAGTGATTTTTCAGGTTAGTTATTTTCAACATATCATGATTTCACAACCGAGGAAACTTATAGAACTGTTTAGGGTTTTGATTTTATTTGAAATTATAGATGATCCATCAGTATACCTTGAAGAGATAAAACTAATTGGCATCAATTTAAAATAATGGTTGCAAAAAACCAAATGAATGTACTCATTTTCTCTTATCAAAATATCCAAACTTGTGCTGAATATACTAGGGATAGAAATCTGAATTCTCTTTTGAGAATCAAAATCATCTATGAATAAATGCTTCATCAGCTTGTTGGAAGAAAAAATCCGCGTGCCGACACCTAATGTATCTTATGCACATTATTTGAATAATTGTCAAAGTTATTAATTTTTCTTCATTTAATTAATTAATTCTTTATGTATATGATCAGTATATACATGGGTTAGCTGCCAGAGGAGTTCACTATTTGCATAGGCCTGGTCCTGTTCTCCAAGATCTTGGATTTATGCTTCTCCCTGTATGCATTTATTTATCATTGAATTTATTTCTCTAATCCTTTTGCTAGTAACAGTTAAACCAATAATATTTTCTGAATATGACCTGACTAGGTTTTGATACCTTTGAGAAATGTAGGAGCTGGGGAAAGAAAGGGGTTATGTCAGTGAGATACTATTTGCCAGTATCTTTGCATCTTTTGTGCTGGTATGCAACTTAAGATTTCTCAGTTTGATTCTGGCCTTTTTATTATTTTTTTGTGAAATTCATGAATGAAAATATTGTTCTAATTAAATCTGTATATTTAAATTAAGTTTTTACTAACTTGTAATTTGTGTTTGCAGTGGACGTTTAGCCCTTTTATCTTTAAAAACAAACGCTTCTACACTGTCCTTATCTGGCGCAGAGTTCTTGCCTTTTTAGTTGTTAGTAACTCTTCTGTTTATAGTACTTTTTTATCGATTTTTCTACATCGTACCAGTACTTCTTTTTTATTGATTTTTCTACATCGTACCAGTACTTTTTTTAATTGATTTTTCTACATTATTGATTTCTGCAGATGTCTCAAAGTTTGAGAATAATCACATTTTATTCTACTCAACTTCCTGGCCCTAATTACCACTGTCGTGAGGTACCACTCTATCATTTTTTTTTTCTTTTGGACTAAAGTACTAAACTAACTCATATCCAATGTCAATACGTTCTTATGCATTGTCATGAGGTACCACTCTGTCATTTTTTTTTCTCATCTTATGGAACAGTAAAAATTGAGGCGAATTTTTAAATGTATGCAGGGCTCTCCTCTGGCCAGATTGCCCCCTCCAGACAATGCAGTGGAGGTTCTTTTATTAAACTGTATGTGGAATTACTTCCTTTTTAATTTTCTTTTTCTTTAATTAGATCGATGCACTTTTCATTAAGTTCATTATTTATTTATTTTTTTGATTGCAGTTCCCAGAGGAACTCTTTTTGGTTGTGGCGACTTGATATTCTCATCACACATGATTTTCACACTTGTATTTGTTCTCACCTACCAAAAATATGGATCTAAAAGTTTTATTAAAGTTCTTGGGTGGATAGCTGCTATAACTCAGAGTCTCCTTATAATAGCCTCTCGCAAGCACTACTCAGTTGATGTGGTTGTGGCATGGTTCGTTAACAAATAGTCTGATTTATAGGCATACAAGTTTCTTTCAGAAACTTTTTTTGCTGTGGTCTAATCTAACATTTTTTTTTTGTTATGTGTGTAGGTATACGGTGAACCTGGTAGTGTTTTTCATTGACAAGAAGCTATCCGGTGAGTGTTATTATGATGATTTTTTTGTTCTTTTTTGTGTATTCATTATTAGATGAGAAAGGATTGTTAATTTTGTTATTATGATAAATTTAAAACCATCAATCTTCATGCAATTTAAGTATTGTTTGATGATATACCAAGAATTGTTAATTTTGAATCATTAAAATTTTAAGTCGCTTAATGTACGGCGAACATACAGTGAATCTCATCATATTTATAGACATGTTATGTGAATAATGTAGATCACATCTATAATGCTGGATTTCAAATTTAAGCTATATATTTTTAAATTGTCAAAGATTGACAAAATAAAGAATTGTCAAGTGATCCCCTCTCTTGTTAGATTTGATAATTAAAATCATATAATAAAATAATTAAATCTAACCCAATTTGTTTTGGGTACAGAAATGCCTGATAGATCAATTGGATCTTCTACGTTACTGCCTGTAACAGCATCTAAAGACAAAGATGGGAAAACCAAAGAAGAAAATCTCAAGCTATTGAATGGCAATTCACTTGATAGCCTTGATCTCGTATGTGACTGTTCTATTTTTTAATAATATTTTATTTACCAGTTACTGTAGAGGCAAAAAGAAAATACTGATGTCTTTTTTTTGTACCGTGCAGAGACCAAGAACTCAAATTAATGGGAAGAATATGGAAAATGGAAATGACAACGAATCAGGTAAAGATTTGAGTACAGCATAGCGCACTGAATTTGATTTTGTCGATACTCAAGTCGGAAAGCTTCTTTTGGGCAAATGAACAGTAGTGTGCATTGCCTTGAGGCAGGTCGATGTTCTAATGTATATTCTTCAGATATTATTTTATTCTTGGATAGGAATCAGGTTCAAGTAGTGACAATTTTGATTCTTTAAATGTATCTTATCAGCAATTGCATTTTTATTTTCTTTTGTTCTTGTTGTAAGGTTTTATAATTCTTTAGGTACTTTTTTTAATTTGTTGTCTCAATCTCACTTTGTAAAGATGTAACAGAGTTTGCATGCTTATTAATGTGGAGTATGTCTATTCCACACAATATTTTGAGTAAAATTGTAGACCCTATCGTTAAATGAGTTGAACTAGGGTGTTCTTAAGTTCGACTTGGTGAACTCAAGTCTAAAATTCATCAAATCAACTTTAAATGGTGAATCCAAATAATTGAAATTCGTCTACTTTATGAGTGTTGCGTTTACATGAAATTTTTTTAAACATTTGAATTAATTTATTATAAAGTCAAGCGGTCGAAAAATGTTCAAAAAATGAATGCATTTGAATTAATTTTGACCGATTGACTGTATAATAAATTAATTTAAATATTTAAAAATTTCATATGTAGATGCATCATTTGTAAAATAGACAGATTTTAATGGTTTAGATTCGTTATTTGAAACCGATTTGATGGATTTTAGACTTGAGATTCACTAAGAAACTTGATGAACTTAAGAATACTCTCGTTAAACGAACATTTTCTCAACGAGGGGTCATAAATATTTATGTCTTTGCTCATGCTGTCTTCAACTTTTGAAAGTCTTAAGTCCCTTAGGTTCTCCATTTTTATGTGAAAAATTATTACAATTTTGCTTTTGTTTGATGTATATTATGAGCACGAAGAAAACAGAAGAATTTATTGTTATTTTGTTTTGATGGATGTTGAAAGTAAGGAAATTGAAGATACAAAACTTAGTCATAAACTCGTAATGTCTTAATTGTTTATTATTTTTTGTTATATGGAAATGATACAGATAATATTTTTAATGTCAAAATAAATTGGAGTTCGTGATTCGTTGAAATAGTGTTGTTGTCGCCGACAAAAGCAATGCTTAGCTTTTGAAAAAAAAGTACATAGAGCACAGGGATTATACCGTGAAATTTGAAGCTGTTAAATTGGGAAAATCAAACGATAGTAACTTAGAAAAACAGTCATTTAAACGCAACCTTTTCTGGTATCCGAAATAAATTATCAGTTATAATATTGATTTATTGAATCAGTCTGTCTAATATTAGTATGGATACAATTATAGGAATTTGGATCATGGTACACGATCTCGTCATGCGGTTAGATATTGCAGAGAATATTCACTACAATTATAGGCCGTCCGTTAAAATAGCTTCCAAATAACAACGTTTATTATCAAATGTGCAATTTTTTTCCTATATATGAAGAGATATGAAAACATCATAACTAATCATGTATGCAATCATAGTTTTTTTAATGTGCTATTTAAAATAGAAATAGTATCGCATCAACAACTCAACATACATTTTTGCCCATTACATGTCCAGATGTTTAAAAAAGATAGTAACATTTTGTTAGACATTGGATATTCTTCAAACAAGGGCAAAAATAATATAACAACAAGGTTTAATTTTTCTATGTCATTCCGATCAATGTTGAAATACAAGCATGATCTTTTTCTAATTAAAACGGCATGAAACAATCTTAATTTTGTTCTAGAATTTGTGGGATTCAAAGAACAAAAATTGTTCGTGAACTATTTTTTTCTACACTTTAAGATGATTTTCTAATGTATAGTCTATAAATAGAAGGGATTAAAACACACATAGGTAGATAAAATAACCTTTCATTTTAGAATTTTGTGGGATAAAAGGAAATCTTCCCTTCCCAAATTACTATGAACTCGATTGTATCAACATTTCTATCAAATTTTTACACAATCAGAGTTCATAGTAATTTATATATCAATATTAGGTCAAAATCGTTCAAATTTATACCAAGATTTATTGTAGACAACTTTGAGCTTCATACGGATTAATTGTGTGCGAATCTTAATGCAGATCAGATGGCTCTGATCAAATATCTACCCGAATTTTGTCTGATGTCCGTTGAACCGCCCCTCCAAACAAAATTAGTTCAAAACGATTCAAACCAGAAGCCTAATCATACAAGCCCTCTCCTGCTCGAATGCATCCTCGGCATTAACTCAAAAAGGAATCTTTTGAGTTAATATATCTCAACCGTCTGATTTTAAATAGAGTCAATCCAGTTCATACTTATGAGTTATGATATAGGGGTCCTTTAATATTAGTGCAAATTTAGTCAACATGAATTTTAAAACAGATTGGATGATCAAAATTTATTAACTCAAAAGATTTCCTTTTGAGTTAATGAAGAGGATACCAATTCCTCCTGCTCAGTCTTCTGTTCTCAGACAATAATTTGGGCTCATAATATATTGGGCCTAATGAGTGAGTCAGCTGAAATTGGAGGAGACATAACTAGAATGATTTTATTTTTATTAAGGTAAAAAAAACCATTTGTATTTGAAAAAAAAAATACAAGATCTAGAGGAAAACAAATATAATTTTTAATTTTGAAGGGGATTCCAGTCTTTCGCTAGGTAATGCGACTTTCCTTTTTATCTTTGTTTTATTTTTTCTCTCGGTGTTTTCTTTTGAACAAACTTGTATTTGGTTATGTACTCATAACACATTTTTTTAGAGTAGAACCAGGGTGTTTCTAAGTTCACCAAATCTCTTTGTGAACTCTACTCTAAAATTTATCATTTGATTTTAAACGATAAATTCAAACCGTTAAAATTCTTCTACCTTATGAGTGATGCGTCTAGATGTAAAAATTTTAAACTTTTGACGATAAATCCAAACCGTTAAAATTCTTCTACCTTATGAGTGATGCGTCTACATGTGAAAATTTTAAACTTTTGAATTAATTTAATATGAAGTAAGGTGATCAAAATTATAAGGTTTATAAATTAATTTTAGTGGATACATTTTTTTGGACACCTTTTGATCACTTAACTCTATACAAAATTAATTTAAAATTTTGAAATTCACATGTAGACATATCACTCGTAAGATAGAAATATTTTAACAGTTTGAATTCATTGTTTAAAGTCAATCCTATAGATTTTAGAGTTGAATTCACCAAGGAATTTGGTAAACTTAAGAACACCCTAGTGTACTCCATTTTTTATGCAGATTTAATATGAAAAATGATTTGGTAGATGTAGAATTATGGATGCTATAATTGATTTTAAGATATTTGAAAACAGTGAGGTGTTTGCAAAAAAACAAGTTGGTTTATTATTTTATTTTACTGGCATCTTCAGAAAACAGCGTATCAGACTGTCTTCTGTTATCTCATGATACAAATGCTGAATCGACAGTGTTTTTTAGTCGATATACTTTGTCAGTATCAGACGGTTTTGAATTTAGCTCAATTAAATTATGGACTTGTCAATAAATTTCCATAGATATCTTTATTACTCATCACAACTATATTACATCCTTGTAGAGAAGTACTAAATTAAAGAATGTTCTTAGTATTAGACCAACAAATTATGTCAAATACTGATGACAATATTCTCATCCTCAAAAAAACGATGACTATAATTAAGCTAATGCAAGGATCAATTAAATTTTCATCACAAGGGCAATATAAAATTTAGAGAAATCAAGCAGAGGGAGATGGTGCTTCTGCTTCATCACCAGAGGCAGGACCTGGCGCTGCACCTGAACTCGAGAGCTCTTCCATTGCACGGTGAGGGTTTGTGCGTTGCTTTTTGCACAACGTCGACAAGGTAGTACCTGTTCATGAGTAATTTTTACAAATTAATATACAAATCTTTATTAGATAGTATGAAATTTCTACATATTGAACATTTCTAATTCAACGGATCTTATATAAATTTTGTATGCATGTATAGACCCATAATTAGCTCTTAATCGGATATTGCCTAATTGTCCTTGTTTTACAAATCATTCAAGACAACAATTAATTAATAGCTCTTATTTGGTGTGCTCATTCTATGCTTTTAGGTAATATATTATATATCAACAAATACTCTCATTCTCAGAATCACAGAGATAAAAATTTAGGTAACATATTATCAACAATTTAACAATTCTATGGAAGGATTATCTTGGAGTACATTTACAAAGCACTAAATTTATCTTAAACACCAGCTAGCATAGAATGAATTTTAGTTTTCAAATGAACAATGGATTTAAATTAATGAACAGATGATACTAATTAATTATTGATGCAATAATAAGATAAACCGACCGAAGGAGACGTTATGTACCTTCACCGGAAGCAAGGTTGGAGTAGAGGTCAATGATATTCGGGCAATTCTCGGAACAAGCCTCTGAGCAGAGTTTCTGTGTGAAGTTAGGATCCACCAAAGCATCTGACGAGATACCGACAGTTCTACGCTCAAGACCGCAAGCACCCAGACAAGACATCATCTCAATATGGTTTGAGATTTTTTCCACTACCACATCAGATGTCTTGCACTGGTACGCTCCGCTCTGCGGTGTGTTCTCCAGTATGCACCTCTTAGATGCCGACGACACAGCAAATGCGCATTCTTCTTCGTCAAGCTTCTCACATGTTACTTGAGCTGCATATATACACATAATATATACATACATAATGTGCTTAGAGAAAATGACCAACAGATGATATTACAATAGATTAAAGAAATTAAATCAGTTCATTTTCAATTTTTCATGTGATGGATTATTTGTCTAGACTTCTAAAACACTCCATTGATTCAGAGATGTGATTGGTATTAAAATATATAATTAATGAAGAAAGATACCAACCGAGGGTGGAAGGTAGTGCCATAGAGAGGGATAATATGACAAGAGCCAACGCCATGATTTTGTTTGAGAAATCCATTCTCTGTTCTTTTATTTTATTTTTTATTTTTTTTTGTGTACGGTTGGTTGAATTGAATCAACAATGTTTGTGAAAGAAGTTTATATATATAAGACCAGAGAGGAAACGGAGACCGTGCTTTCTTCAAACGACTCCAACTGTTTCTTATGTGGTTGCCTTACATCACGCTGTAATTTTTTCTCCATTTTTGGAGTTTTCTTTTCCTGGCCTGTGCTTTGAAAACCCAAATTTCGGAACCGGATCACCTGCCCTCTGGGGACGGCAGGAAATTCCTGCCCCTAGAGCTACTGCCGGGTGAGTCTTAGATGACTTTTATTATTTAAATATTTAATCTCAGACTCACTCGGATCCATTCGGCAGTGACTCTAGAGATAAAAATTAGAGATTTGGTCTCCCAAATTTCACCACCATTTTTTTTGACCTAGCAAATGCTGGGGTAAAGATTTTAACAGAGTAGTTTTGGCTACATGCAGCTCTCTAACCAAGTAAAATGTCATTTTGATTATATGGTTTGTGCGTTGTATGAAGTCAAAACTATTCTGTTAAATTCTTTACCCAATTGCTGCCTCTTCACCCAAATTTCACCACCATTTACTATGAACTCGGTTGTCTAATATATTGCTGATAAAAGATAAAAGATAAAAGAAAAAAATCATTAATTGAAAACTGTAAATTTTTACGAAATTCTGTTATATGTCGAAATCCATCCAACGAAGCCGAAAGTATCTAAATCTTTTGCATGTCCTATAAGAAAATGATACAAATTATGTCAGAGATTTCAGTTTAATTATTTGACTCTTGAAACTTAATTATTTTCATTGATTTTCAAAAATTAAAGTGCGATGGAGACGCAGACAGAGAAGAGAAATTTTTTTTTTTTTTTTGAGGAAAAATAAGGATCATAGTCCTTATTTGCTTTATTGATATTAAGGCTTCAAAATAAAACCTGTTTTACAGATTTGCAAAATGTAATTCAACAATGTTGAATCAAGTATGCAATTAAAAAAAAACAGCAAAAGAGAAACAAAACATGATTTCAGGAAAGAACAGGAAAACATAAAACTCCTCTAATGAGCATGACAGTGTGAGAATTTCCACTGTTCTAGCACTTCTTCTATTAGTTCCTCCATGCTTTTAATGTTTTCTTTAAAAATCCTTGAACACCTCTCCCTCCAAATGATGAACATTGCAATTAGCAGGACCTCTTGTGCTTTTATACTAACACCCTTGCTTGTTATCCATTTGTGCGCTCCTTTATCCTCTATTATTCTTCTCCAGTCTCGGATTTGTAGATCAAAGGTATCAAATAGCTTGCCGTACATGTTCAGTGCAAAAGAACATTCAGAAAACAGGTGTTTTATGGATTCACACTGATTTCTACACATAACACACATATTTGGTAAGTTCCATCCTCTCTTCTCTAGGTTTTCAGCTGTTAAGATCTTCTCAAGGTAAAAAAGCCATCCAAAGACTTTTAATCTGGGCTGTACTTTTAACTTCCATACTCTATGCACTGTTTCTGATATTCTTGGTGTGTTTTTAAGACCCTGGTATGCTGATTTGACAGTGAAGTGGCCTGATGATGTTAGATTCCACAAAGCTTCATCTTTGTCTGCATTGGTCATGATTGTAGTTTGCATGAAAGATTGAAAGCTTAGCAATTGTCTTGTGAATTCTTCAGTTTCTCTAGTGTGGAACAGTTGTATGAAATCTTCCATTTGTGTAACCTCTTGGACAGATACGTCCTTGTCCTTCGCCTCACATAATATCGGAAATTCAGTGTATAAGACCATGCCCCCAATTTTGACTCCAGAATTTGATTGTTGTCCCTTCACCCACCACTCTTGTCAGAAAGCAGTCATAGAATTTATGTATTCTACTTAGCGTTTGAGTGAAAAATTTGCATTCAGGCAGATTTGTCAGTTTATCTATATCATGAACAGCAATGATTAATGACTTCCATAGTCCTGATTCTGGTTTCACCCAGTACCAGTACCATTTTGCAAGGAGAGCATCATTAAAGGATTGTAAATCAATGATGCCCATACCACCCATCTTCTTCGGTTTGCAGACTAGTTCCCAGTTTGCCAAATGTATCCCCTTACTTTCAACCGAGTTTCTTTGCCAAAGGAAATTCCTTCTGAGCTTGTCTATCTCTTGAATTGTCCAAATTGGCAATTTGAAGACTGACATAAAATATGTCGGTATAGAAGAGAGGGCTGAATTGATTAAAACTATTCTTCCCGCAATAGACAGTTGCTTTGCAGCCCATCCTTGTAGCCTATTGCGCACTTTTTGAATTAGTGGCATATATGATGTTCTTGCTAATTTCTTGTCAAATAATGGTAACCCTAGATATGTGAATGGAAAATTCCCTCTTCTACATCCTAGAACTTCAATTAACTGCTGAACCATGTGCTGATTTTCTGTGAAGAGTAGCATTTCAGATTTATCCATGTTGACTGACAACCCAGATATTTGATGAAAAACAGTTAGAAGGATCTTTAACGTTTGCATTTGTTCTAATTTTGGCTTTATGAAGAATAAGGAGTCATCAGCATAATGTAAGCAAGGTTTCATCTCTTCAAATGGCAGTTGCCAAGTTCCATTTTGCACCAATTTATCTAGCCATCTGGGAAGAAAGTCCATTGCCAATATAAACAATAATGGAGATAAGGGGTCTCCTTGCCTGACCCCCCTTCTTAACTGAATTTTCTTACTGAGCATTCCATTTATTATTACTTGGGAAGATCCTCGCAAGACACAATTCTGAATCCAATGTAGCCATTTGTCAGGAAATCCCATCCCTTTCATCACTTCTACTATAAATTCCCAGCTTAGAGTATCAAAGGCCTTATGTATGTCTGCCTTGAACAATGCAACTGGTATATTCCTTTCCTTTGCCATTTGAATAATTTGCTGTGCATAAAGGAAACCTTCCGTGATATGCCTTCCCTTTACAAAGCATGTCTGGTTATTACTCACGAGCTGCTGAATGTAGGGTTGTAATCTATTGGCCATCAGTTTAAAGAGCATCTTTTGAATTGAATGTACCAAGCTGATTGGTCTAAAGTCCTGGGGTCTCCTTGCATTCTCTTTTTTTGGTATAAGAACTATGAATGAAGTATTGAGGCCATCTATGTCAATTTTCTTTTCAAGCGTATCCGAGAATACTGCCAACAGATCTGGCAACACGACGTCTTTGAACTCTTTATAAAATTCACCTGTGAAGCCATCTGGTCCTGGACTTTTGTTGTTTGGTAGCTCCTTTATAACTAAAAGTACTTCTTCTTGTGTCACTTGCTTCACCAAATCTTGTAGATTGATGTTATTTGAGTATAAATTGGACCAGTTGATATTTGGCATATTGGTTGAGTTATGTCCCATCAGATTAACATAGAAATTCCAAAATATTTGATCCTTCATTCCCTGAGTTATGTGTTCTTGGCCATCAGTTTCAATTGTATGAATACTGTTTGATCTCTTGGATGTTGTGGCTAGTGTGTGAAAAACTTTAGTATTCATATCACCCTCAGCTTCCCATTTTATTTTGCCCTTTGTCTCCATATATCTTCCTCGAGAACACTCAACTCAACATATCTTCTTTTAACTTTTATCTTCACCCATTTATCAAGCTGTGTGATTTGTCTATTTTCTTCAACTTTTCCTATCCAGTCTATAAAATCTCTACATATCAATATCTGAGCTTTGATATTTCCAACCCTATGATTTGTCCATTCTTTTATGGCTGATTGCAATTTATCCAATTTTCTGTTGAGTTGTTCAGCATTTTGTGCATGTTCCATCTCTTGCCATGTTGTTCTTGTTGGGTTTCGGATACCACTTTTGAGGTTTTGCGGTAACCAAAACTCGTTTAGGCTTAAGGTGCGGAATGACCGTAGAACAAAAATTTCTACGGCCAACTTAAGCTCAGAATTAAACTGGGTATGTTAGGAAACTTTCCAAGGCGGTCCACCTTCAGTATTCCTTTGACATCAAAATCCAATTTAATCTAAAACTTTAATCTACTTACCAATTAAATAGATTAATATAACATATTTATACCTTATTTCCAAATCACAGTTAGAATGCAGACCGAGCGTGTAGAGCTACATCACGGAAGGAATCGACTCGTCTCGAAGCATCAGACGTCTGATGCCTCTATCGGTTATCCACCAGGACTAACCAGAGAGCGGTTTATTTCTTCTACCAGAAATACCGTAAACTGCGGAATTCTACAAAAACACTATTCACAGGGAAAAGACGAAAACCCGTAAACACGAATTTTCGGTTGCTCAGTTTCATCAAATGAGCAAAACTGACATACTGCAAAATTCGATAAAACACTATTCATCGATCCCGTAAATATACTCCACAACAACCCGCAAGATTATACGTCAACTACGTATAACTTTCTTTTCTCAACCGAAATACTATTTAGGAGAGAAACCGAGAAAGAGAAAAAATACTGATTCGATTCTACACGAAACGATACAAGTGAATTAGTGATTTTTCTCTCTACATCCACCCCTCTATTTATAGGCTTTTGAGGAGGTTCGCAAAAGACCGAAATGCCCTCCAAGTTCGGCCTATTTATAAGGTATGCCATTGACACCTCATCCTTTTATATGTGAAATGACCAAAATACCCCTTCCACACCCTTCCACATTCTTCTCCATGCTTCTACATCATGCAATGTGGCATAGGTGTGAAATGACCATTTTGCCCTTGTGGATAGAATTGATGACATGCCATCTGGATATGATCGATGACATGTCATGCAGATAAGAATGAATCTGAAAAGACCCAAATGTCCTCGGCCCGAACACAAATAATATTCGTATAATTATTCTGAACAATTATATATATATTTTTCTTGCGGTTTGTTGTTTCTGTAATTTATACAACGTGTCCTGCACATTTATAAATTAACCGGTTAACTTTTATACAATGTGTCACACACGTTTATAAATTAACCAATGTTTTTGCTTGTTATTTTTACATAACATTTATAATTTAATTATAACACGTATAATTAATTATAACCATCTTACTATTGATCATAACCAATTTATAATCAATCACAATAAGATTCTCCGATTAACTCCTATATGGTGTGACCCAATATGATCTGTGTTATGTTGGTAAATAGAGTTAAAACTGTTTTAACTTCTATAATCATGAGCGGCATCTGGCAACACATTATGACCATCCAATTACACAGATGATGTTGTACTGTACAATATCACGATCCAGTAAACAATTTACTTGTGTCTGTTCTTCTGTCTCATAGCTATCAGATTAGTTTCAAGGTAGATGTGTGTCATCCTTGTAAACTTAATCTTTTCTTAATCTTGAGCAGATTATCAAATATGATTACTCTTGTAATTATACCGCGCGCTGATAATCTTACTCTATCAAGGGGCCCAGTGATGCTATAGCTCGTATAAAATACGAGGGACAAATAGTATTCTTGGTAAACTATCACTTCCTCAGCTAAGCTATACATATGGAAAAGCTACCGTTATGACTGCTTTTTACGGACAACGGTGGGTAACAATCACACATACATATTTCTCAGTGGGAAAGATAAATACCTCATACTGTAGAACGTGACACTGAATGAAAACATAAATGACACGGACACAATTCTATTTAATGTTTCATTCGAGGTCTGTCAAATACCATGTTCCTAGAACATGTATCTATGTGATTAAAATGACATCTCGTGTCAGGTGGTTTGTAAAACTTAACCATCTTTTAATCCACATACTAACCTTATAGCAGTAATTAGTGTTCCTACTAATTACCTTGGTCAGTGACCTTTTAAGATTTAGAGTATATATCATCTATATTATGGAGTTTTACAATTTCAGTCATGAACTCAAAATGATCCATAAATGCAATAATACTCAAGACAACAAAATGATATTAATCATCCAATTCATGAACAAAGTTTTATAATAAATTATCGTATTATTAACTTCTAGATTATTATAAACTAACAGTTCTTACAAAAGAATTTACTTTAGAATTTAATTCTTCCGATTTAGTTTAGAATTTTTGTACTACCGAAACTATTATTTTACTTGTCCTGTAATGTTTACTGCAATTTTATTCAAATTTTAAAAACTGTTCAAATTTTATTTTGTGGAAGAAGGCCATACTTTTGATGTTCCTTTAGGCCCATATATTTGTTGGCTTCGAATATTGAAAATCTAAACATGAAACAAAAATAATATGTAATCACTTATTTTGTTCTATATTAAAATAGAGGAGGGCTCAAATGCCCCATTACTTCATGTCTCAATCGTACATCAATATTTTTATTTTCGATTTCAAAGTTCAAACAAAAGATCTGAACCGTTCAACCTGATATCTACATTAAAATATGCTTAAAGATCAAATAATATATTTTTTTTGAAGTTTTTTTACTATCTTATAAGATAGATACAAAATCATTGTTTTTAGATGGCCCATAATTTTATGAAAAATATTAGTTTTGTATACCTATCTTAAAAAATAGTAAACAATTTCTAAAAAATATAAAATTTTATCTCTAAGCACATTTTAATATCGATATTATGTTGAGAGGTTCATATTTTTTGTTTAGACTTTAAAATCAAAGATAAAAAATATTGAAGTACTATTAGGGCATGAAACAATGAGGCATTTGAATACATCTCCTTAAAATAATGCATTTTCATCAAACATCATATATTATACAGAGTAGCATTGTAAAGCAAATTTAATTTAAAAAACAGCTGTAATCATCAAT
Source organism: Carex pumila (assembly GCA_033356055.1). NCBI lineage: Eukaryota > Viridiplantae > Streptophyta > Magnoliopsida > Poales > Cyperaceae > Carex > Carex pumila. The sequence continues at coordinate 219,274 of JARJHM010000445.1, forward strand.
ACGATCAGAACAAAAATCCTTGATATTCAGACATCTTAATATTACATAATAATAAAATAACTCTAATTTTTTATTTCCTTTGTGATAACGCATTATGCATGATGGTGACAATGTTAGTTTCTTATTGGTAAGTATCCTCAATTGTTCTGTAAAAAAAAAAAAGCCATGGTATCATGAACATTGATTTTTTTTTATTGCCTATCTAGATTTTTAAATATTTAACAACGAGCTTTATATTTTTAAAATTTTTGACAAAGATATGCTTGTTTTTTTCAAATGTCTGTCCACAATACAGTACAAATCGTGTTGAATATGAGCACAGGCCCGTATGAGGCCGAATCATATGTATTAATTCAAATTTCGAGTTTAGATTCAGACCGTCCGATTAAAATCCAAATCAATCTAGTTCGAGGTGGAATGCACGACATTCTGTTTAATATTCATGCTAAAACAGATTTGACGGTCCAGATCTAAGCTCAAAAATTGAACCCAATCATATGACACCCCTCCTGCTTAGCCCTTCTTTCATTCACATTTGCATATTAGGCCTACAACCAAGGGTGAGGCTACGGTATTATGCATAATATATATTGATATAAAGTTCTGAACTATAGATCAATATTTTAATTTTCAAAGTTCAAATCTATCTGATCAACTATTCAACGTCATCTCCTTATAAAAATGTACTTGGAGATCAAAATTTCCCTTTTTAAGAATGTATGTATCATTTTTATAGGTTAAAATTCACTTGATGTAAAAATTCTAGACTATTAAAAATAAAAATATTTTAAAAAATATAAAAGTTAATTTGCATGTATGTTTTCTTATGAAAATCATGTTGAACAATTTAGATTGACTATTTAAATTAAAAAAAAAATTAATCCGTAATACGAGTCAATCTGCACTATACATAGTACCATGACTTCATGAGTGCGTATTCTCTAAGATACGTTGCCTATTCGGAGATAGCGCAGGGGCAATATTAGTTGCGCTTTGAGATTTGTGTATTTGAACGGTTGAGATTTTCCAAAAAAAAACAAAAACAACAAGACACTCAAAATTTGAGATATCTCGGAGGATGCGAATTCTAGTACCATAGCCTCACCCCCAACAAAATATTTACCACCATCTCATCTTTCCATTTTAAAATATTATGTGCAGTGTACTCGATTATTAATTTGTAAATTTGTATTTTCCATTTAGAACGTGGTAAGATCCACTGGGGTTCCGTTTTACCCATTGCAAATAAAAAGATATGTGATTTGTATTTCCATACCAGCAAGAAGAGCTTCAAAATTATTATTCAAATGTCAAGAAATTTAAATAGAAATTTGTTACTCGTCTGAAACAATTAATGTACATACATGCTATATATAGCTAGTAGAAAGGAACTAAGTAATGCTCATAACAATAGAAAGAGTAACAAATGATGACAAATAATGATGACAAATTGAACAATATCAAATTGTATCATAAGATCGAGCAAGATAACTTTTAGCCAAATCAAGGAGATGGTGATGGTGCGACTGCTTCAACATCGCCGGTGACAGGACCCGCCGCTTCCCCTGAACTGAGGAGTGATATCATTGCACGGCGCGGGTTTGTAAGTTGCTTCTCGCACAAGTCGGACAGGAAAACACCTGTTCATATGTAACTCATGTTAATCACTATGCAAAATATTACTAGAAAAGTATGAACTTGTTTGTATTCTTTTACATTTCTTAGTCAGAGGAAATTTGTAACTACAGAAAGAAAGGAACTATGCATGGAAATGGGGTGAATATCTAAAGTGTACTGATAAAATTTAATTGTGATTTAAATGGTTCCATGCTTCATGCCCACGCCAAGTATCACTTCATGCTATCCAAAGCGTACCAATAATTCTATTTTCCTTGATTTTCCTAATTTCAAATTTTTACAGATCATTATTTCTATCCTCAACAAAGCCTCTATGAGTTATCTCTGTTTTTCTCTCTTCAGAATATACTAATCTCTATCAAGCACAAAATGATTCAGCCTAATTAGATAGTATAGTATGGATGAATTCCAAAGTTCAAATTCAATGTCACACATACCTTCGCCGGAAGCAAGGTTGGAGTAGAGGTCGACGATGTTTGGGCAATTCTTAGAGCATAACGGCGAGCAGAGCTTTTGTGTAAAGCGAGGCTCCATCAAGGAATCAGATGAGATGCCGACAGTCTTACGCTCAAGACCGCAAGCGCGAATGCAAGCCTCAGTCTCAATATGGTCCGAGATGTTCTCCACTACCACATCAGATGTCTTGCACTGGTACGCTGGCACCAGCTTGCCTCCGCTCTGTGGCATGCTCTCTAGTACGCACCTCTTTGATGTCGATGAAACGGCAAATGCGCATCGGTTTATATGTAGATCCTCACAGATCACCCCAGCTGCATATACATAATAATATTAACACATAAAAAGGAGACAAACAATTGAATTTTGTTTGTAACTATATATTTTGAGATCATATGTTCATGTGTAAAGGAGAAGTGATTGGTATGAGATGAAAATGGTAAAGAAACAGAGAAATGGTACAAACCTAGGGCTGAAGGAAGCGCGAGGGAGAGGGATAAGACAAGAGCCAAGGCCATAATTTGGTTTGAGAAAGCCATTATGGATCTGTTTCCCTTATTGGTGTATCTTCGCTGAATTGATCCAACAATGGTTGCTTTCGCTTTTGCTGTTGCTGTTGCTTTGCTAGTAGAGATGATTCGAGGTGCGTTTAAATAAAGCAGAGGAGGAGATGCGGGTAGCGTGCCACGTCAGCATCTCCAAACTACTCCAACAGTCAAAACTGTTTTTTTCTTTTTCTTTTTAACTGTTACTGCCTTGAATCACGTTAACCCACAATTTTAATTTCGAAATTGGGTTTTGTTAACAAATTTTATTTAAAGTCGAGCCAAATTGTTCGATGCGTGTTAAGATTTGTACGAACAATTTAGAACTTTAAAAATTGAACAGTTTCATAAATCGAAATTATTTATGCAAATTTTGACTCCTATTGAATGATTTATCCAAATTGCTTTGCACAAAAATCCCACCATTTTAAAATCCTGATTATTATAATTGAATTTTCCCTGTTCCGTAATGAGAGAAAATAATGCATGTATTTAATTTTTTGATATAATTTACACTAGATAATAGAAATTATTATATATTATATTATTAAAAATAAAAGTCTGAAGAATATTTCTTTACCTGTAACAAACTATTGAAATTTAATTTTTATAATTATTTAAGAAATAAAATTAATAATCTAACTATAAAGTTTTGTAAAATTCAGATATAATAAATTTATGTTGGCTATAAATATTGTTGACGCAGAATTAATATATCTTCTTTTTTACTTTGTTGACGCGCCATTTCTCGTTGATTAATTATTAATCATTCAACTAGTACCCTTTTTTCGACTAATACAAAACTATTATTGACCTCTCATCGGTTACCATATTGACAGAGCAAATTTGACTTCATACAATATACAATCAATAAAAACAAAAGAAAAAAAATATAAGACTGATGCATTACATAAAGCTGAACTAGCTCTGTCAATATCTATTCCCCGTTCATTACGCTCAGACGTGTTTGGTGCTTGTGAACTAGCAGACTTCAAATTTACCCAAAAAATTTAGGAACCATCTGGAAAGACACATTTACGTAAAGAGAACGGATATTTTCATTTCAAGATCAGAACCTAACTATTATTGACGCGTCTTGGAAAATAAAAAAAAATATGAGGTGCTGTTTGCTGTAGCAAATAGCAGCCAATAAAGACCAATTCACGCGCCTTTTAATTATTTTCCACAAGTCAATTCCGTTTCCTTTAATTCTTTTTAGATCTCTTTGTCAAAATAAATTGCAAAGTTGCAACTTGTCACTTGCGGTTTGTACCTATGCAAATTGCATGCTGAAAACTCAAAAGTCTCCTAAGTAAGCTGTACTTTGTGGATTGACTCTGCAATTGCAGCAATTAATTTTGGTCAAATTGCACCTGGAATTCTGAGATTTTTCTAAATTTTATATTCAACGCGGTGATATGATATTTTACTGACTTAAGGACTAAGATACAAATGTTTGTTTCTAGGGCTGCAAACGAATCAAACCAAATCGAACTTAATCCAGTTCGAGTTTAATTTCGAACTGGAAAGAAGAGTACTAGTTTGATTCGAATTGATTCGAACCAGTTTTGAACCGAACTAGTTTGAAATTGAAATAGGGTTTAGAACTGAAAGAAAAGTTTCAAATCGAACTTAGCTCAGTTCAAGTTCGAATTTGAACTAATTTCGAAACATAACAGATTTGATTCATTTTAGAATGAACTAATTTTGAACCAAATTAATTACAGTTTTTTTCCTAATCAAACTCAAATTGAATCACGAACTATGAAATTTTTTGCAGTCCTAGATACAATACAGATAATATGTAATGTTTGAAAAAAAAAATCCAAATCTTATTACAAGGAAAATGTAAAAGTTTACTTGTTTCAGAAAATATTTTGGTCAAGTTTGTAATCTTATAAAAAAAATGTTTGGTATTTATAAACAGAAATTTAATTTTTAATGGATTTTGTTTAAATTGTTGTTTAGACTTTAGATTGAATTGTATGGAAATATGTGATAGGTGTCACTGAAGGTTGTACGTATTTAAAATGTAATGGCTAAATTGAAAAAATATATAATTTGTTGCAAATTGTTAGAAGTATTGTTATGGCTGGTATTCAAATATTGAATGGTGATACTAAAGCTAAAGAAATATTTAAATGTTGTTATATGTGGTGAAAGTGTTGAAAATGTTATTATGTGGGTGCGTTGTAGGTCATATGATAATATAGGAGTATACAATCTCAATTAGTACAATTATTGGGCTTATGTATTTTGTTGAAATGTTTTGATTATGAAAGTGAACAAAATTTAAATTTTATTGGGATGAGGGATCTAATTACATTATTTTATAGTGATATGTCTTGATACTATATATTTATAAGTTATTTTTATGATTTCAAAGTCTAAACTGTCGATGTAAATTGTTCAACACGATCTCCACATTAAAATGTAGTTGGAGACCAAATTATACATTTTTACAATTTTTTTAGTATTTAGCATGATTCTAAATAGCTAACTATAGCTTTTTCAGAGCTCAAAAGCTATAACGCTATTAATTGTTTTTTTTATTTATAATGATTCTAAATAGCTAGCTGTAGTTGCGCTATAATTTTTTCGGATCTTAAAAATTATAGTGCCATAATCGCTATTTTGAACCTTGATATTTAGTAAGATAAGTATAAAGTTGTTGTTTTTGGATAATTATAGACTATTTAAAACAACGATTTTAAAAAAAAATTAAAAATAGTAAAAAGAATATCAAAAAATATAAAATTTGGTTCAGACATATTATAATATGGAGATCGTGTTGAACAGTTCAAATCGACTGTTTGAATTTTTAAATTGCAAAAATAATTTATATATTTTATGGTGTCAAGATGTGTTACTATAAAATGGTGTAATTTGATGCATCCATTTTTATTGAAATTTGGTCTATTCTAAAGAGGTTGGCTGGCATCCTCTTTTATTGAAATTTGGTCTATTCTAAAGAGGCTGGCTTAGCATATTAGTAATCCATCTGTTTATGATAATAATGTAATCAATAATTTTCCTATAAATTTTACTTATAAATAATAATATTTTTGAAATAAAAAATCAGCCAATCACGAGTGCATTGCGGCCTTGTCATGATAACAGTTAGTGGAATTTGTGGAATATGTGAAAATATTTGGGAAATTTTGGATAAATCAGATTCTAGCTTGTTACTACAATTATACTTCCAAATTAAATATATATATATATATATATATATATATATATATATATATATATATATATATATATATATATATATATATATATATATATATATATATATTAATGATTTTTTTGCTTATCATTACAATACAAAACTCGTGATTAAATACTAATAGAAATACCAAACAAAATAAATGTCAATAATAGGTAGTAAATGGTGATAGGATTTATATCATATTTATCTAGTAGTTTGATTCAAGCATTTTGCTGTCTCCTTGGACTCGGTTTTAAATGTCAGTAAAATATTTTATATGTTAAAGAAATTATAGTAGCTAATAAGTAATCACTATAATATATCACAGTTGTTATTTAGAGCCCAAAATTTTATGAATGTTGTGTGACAATCCTCCAAAAATTCAAATTTTACCACTTAAAGTAGGGATATATTTTCTGAATATGAGTTAAGGGTAAAGATTTTATTTTGTTTATTTTGAGAAGTATATGTATAAAACACTTCTATTTGATCCATATCGTACTCATTTGATCCGTATCGTACCATTTGAATTTCGATATAAAATGTCCGATTAGAATTCAAATCAATTCAGATCAAGTCTGTGACGTACATGACCCTTTAACATTTGGATTTGTATCCCCTCATTTACTTGAGGGTACAATTAGAAACAAAAAAAACTGTATGGATTTAGCCCCGAAATTTTTATAAATACTCAAAAATAAAACGAAATTATCAAAATCTACTCAATTTTTGAAATAATCTCGGAAAATATCCAATCCGGTTACTCAACAACCTGATTTTCAATTTCTTTCTGCTCACTGGGTAAGCGAAAATATTGGGAATTTCCGATTACTGGGCAACTGGAAAGAGATTCGGTTACTCAGCTACTGGAAAGTTGGTTTTTTTATATGAAAATTTTCAAAATAGTGTAGAAAATTTAGAAAATTCTAAAATTGTGTCCAAAAAGTTTAGAAATTTCCAAAATGATCTAGAGTAATCTATAAAATTCCAAAATGGTGTAGAATAATTTAGAAAATTTGAAAATGGTGCCCAAATAATTTAGAAATTCCAAAATGGTATAGAATAATTGGTGCCCGAATAATTTAGAAATTCCAAAATGGTATAGAAAATTTTAAATTGGTGCCCGAATAATTTAGAAAATTTTAAAATGGTGTAAAATAGTTTAAATTGCAAATTGGTTCCGAAACAATTTAGAATAATTTAAGTAATTTAAAATGGTTTAGAAAAAATTATAAAAAAATCACTTTGCTCTTCTTTCTCTGTTTGAATATTTCCTTAATGCAGGAGATAATTTTTGTTTTAATTGGTCTGAATAATAAACTAATTTAAAAAAATAATAAGTAACATAATTTCATAAATTAAATAATTTACAAATTAATTATAAAATAATTACCTTTTTTTTTCCTTTCTCTCTTCCTTTCTCTTTTGATATTCTTTGTTTTTATCTAATTTCCTATTTAGTAGCATATATAATTTAATTAAAAAAATATATCAAATAAATATATACATAAAATAGTCATGTATCTAATATCACTAAATATGAAAAATATTGTATAAATATATACATCAAATATTAAAAACTATGTAAAATGTATAAATCAATATTATCATATATTATTAATAATAAACTATGTAAAATATTAAAAAATTAATTTTATCATAAAAATATAAAATATAAAATAAATCAAAATCATAATAATAAAAATACTTTTTTTTTTTTTTCTCTTTCTTTCTCTCTTCCTTTCTATTTCCAGTTACCTAGGAAGCAGATATTTTTTCCATTTCCGCTTACCCAGTGAGTGAAAAGAAATTGAAAATCCGGTTGTTGAGTACCGGATTGAGTATTTTCCAAGATTCTTTCAAAAATTGAGTAGATTTGATAATTTCTTTTTGTTTTTAGTATTTATAAAAATTTCGGGATTTAGTCTCAATCAAGTCAAAAGAAAATTTGATGTCTATTGTAATAACAGGAGGTCCATTTTGAGATTTGTATCGGAGTTCAGAACAATTATACATGTAACCTATAGCCAATTAACGGACCGGATTTTCTAACATTTTTAAGAGTCTTTTTTTTTATAATTCTAAAAATTAAATTTATTTATAACATCGATATTTTAGTGATTTTCTCACATCAATTTTAAAATGCTTATTTTTTATAATTTTAATTTCGCTAACGTGACAAAAAATTAATTTTCAAAAATGATAATTTTACAAATTCTAACCTTGTATTCATGAAATTAGTACATTCAGAGTATGATGTGACATTTTAGATAATTTGTTTAATGGGTTAATAAACTATTAATTCTTTAACATCCCTACAATTAAATTTACAATTATAACAATATTTGTATTTTTTTTACAAAATAGAGATTCTCTGTAGAATATACTTAGTATGAATATAATTTTCTGAACATTCAACCAAAAATACCGCTTTGGCACAATCTCTTGAATCAAATTCTAATGCAATTTATGGAATAAATTATAATTCAAAGACACACGTTTGATTTTGACTTAAAAGCTAATTATTTGAAGTTAGGTGTCATTTCGCTTGCTTCACAGATTGCGTAGTTGAAAGCTCCCTCATTTTTAACACTTGACCAACCTTCTAGAATGATCTAATAAAACCTTAAAATTGAATATTTTATTCTTTAACAATTTTCTAAATGGAAGCTGATAATTGTACTTCGAATAAAGTATCCACGCGCGTCCCTCAACCTTCTAAAATGTCGTCGACAAATAGAACATGTTTTACTTCATACAACACAATAACAATACGAAGCTTTCTTTATTGTATAGAATTTCGCTACATGAAGCGAAAAATACTCCGTTCAAAAAGTTAACAAAAGCAGTGTCAAATGCAGCGAAACAATCGTATAATTTAAACATATAAACGAAAGTGTTTAATCAACTACGTTCCAGTGTTTAACTTTCATTGTAAATGAGTTAAATTTTAATTTTTTAAAATAAAAACGAATTCCCGAATTTGTCCCTGAGCGCAAAATGTTGACAGCTCTAAATTTTAACAAATCCCCGAACCCGTCCCCGAACACATATTAAAAAAAATTTCTCACATAAACAATATAAATCTAACTCATTATCCACTCTGTGTAAACATTAACTATAATAATTTAGAAACATTGAAAACTAAACTACATAACATTGAAAGCTAACTCATAATCCTTGTATTTAGACCATTCACTATAACAAATTAGAAGCATTGAAAGCTAATGCAAATACTATTAAAAGCTAACTAATACTCTCCCTTTTTAAACCATTACCTATAATAAATTAGAAGCATTCAAAGCTAATGTACAAACCATATAAATCTATTCGCTTCATAATTTAAACATCAATTAACAAACAAAAGTGAGGAATAAAAGTATTTAGTAAAAAATGCTCAAACTTACTATGCTGTAAGGTTTGAAACATCGATCAACGATGAAAAGCACAAAGAGGAAGAAAATAGAGAGAGAAGAAATGAAACAAAATGGAGAGTCTGTTTTTAGTTATTAAATATCAAAAGCAGTTAATTTTTATTATTAAAATTTGTGTTTATCATTAAAACTAGAACCAATCCTCGAGCTAGTCTCCAAGCTAATCATTATAACTTGTACTTTAAAGTATACTAAATTACTTCAAAGTACTTATAACTAGTTTAAAGTACTTAAGTAGTTAGTAAATAATTAGAGGACTGTTAACAAGTTGGAGGACTAGCTCGGAGATTGGTGATTATAACTGCTGCTAACAAACTGTTCATGAAATTAAAACACATTAGAAAATCATATAAAGCTAATGTTTAAAGCAATCAAATTAAAACAGTGATGCGTTAATTAATGACAAATTAATAAATTATCGTTATTAATGGACAGTTTAATTCAGTTAAACTAATTCAAGAACAGGCTCGACTACCATAATATTTCTCTTTCTAAATTTCCTAGATCATCTTCTTAATTCATGCGGCGAACCAATAATAAAATAAAAATATTGTTACATATAATTCGTGCAATGCATGAATAAAAACTGCTTTGTCAAAAAGTTTAATTTTTTACCGTTTTACGATTTTATTGGATAATAGTTACTTTATACAAAATATTTTTATCTCATTTAGAGCAGCCAATTTTTTTATTAATCAAAAATAAAATAAAATAAAATATCACGAATGGAGATTGTTTTGCTGAAAAATCAAAATATAGAAAAAACGAGATCGATTATCCCGTTTCCTAGACAGTACAAATTTTTTTGTCCAGATTAATAGCCCGCTAATCTAAATACTTAACCCTGCTAAGTAGGAAAAAAAAAATCTCTGGACGGGATAGATTGTCCCGATTCCCGTTCAGTACTGTAGTAGTATATTTATTTTTTTGAGTATGTTTTCATATGAGAGAATGAAAAAAAAAAAAATTGCTAAAGCGACGGAGGAGTCGGATGGTTTATCCCGTCTCTTTTTTTTTTTTTTTTTAAAGTTAGAATGCTATTTTTTTTTCGATTAATAAAAAAATCGGTTTAGACTTTAGAGGCAGTATCGCTTTGTACTTGTCCACTAGTGGAAACATGCCAAATGTGCTAGCTGCCAAAAAAAATTTAGAACAGTAAATTCCGTTTATATTTTTAAAATATTTTATATAAAATTTGTACAAGCTCTCTTAATTAATAGACAGATCGAAATAATTTTTCTCTGAACAATACATCTCTAAATTTATCCTCTCAATAACTATAATTTATATCTCGAAAAGAGGAAATTTGGTTTCGTATTTTCCTTTATGCGAATGTTTGGTACGGGGTTGGTTTGCTCCCCAATTATCGCACCAGTAAATAGAGGGGTTGGTATTAACACTAACATTAATTATTTTTATTTTTTTGAAACCTTGACAGTCAAGTATAATTTTTATTAATTAAAACATAAAACACTAACACTATTTTATTAACACAATTCAAACCTTTTAATTGTATGAACAATTTGTCCTTCCATAAATGTCTCTCCAGCTATGATTATTTATTAGTTTAATTTCCGTCTTTAGCGTGCTTCCATCTTTAAATTTTCTAATAACTTCTAATAATTTATATGTCAAAAAAATGTAGATGTGATTTATATTATTTCTTATACATACATAAAAATTATCACCTATTAATTATGATTAATTTGGATTAACAAATTGAAAATTTAATATCTAAAATTTCACATATGTATAGAGCAAAATGATATAGATAATATTTAACAGTATATTGACATTAAAGTTTTAAATTTGAAGTAATTTGAATTCTAATAATAGAGGAATATATTGACATTAAAGTTTTAAATTTGAAGTAATTTGAATTCTAATAATGAGGAGGGACCCACTTACAACAACTTGAAAGTTACAGCATCTTACAACATTGTTTTTTTTCATTTTCAAAGTCCAAATCGTCGATCCAACCGTTAGATATTCAATCTATATAAAAATGTGCTTGGAGACCAAATTTTATATTTTTTGGAATTTTTTTTCTATTTATTAAGATGGGTACAAAATCTCTATTTTTTAATGGTGCAGAATTTTAATAAATACAGTGATTTTGTACCCATCTTAATAAATAGAAAAAAAATTCCAAAAAATATAAAATTTGGTCTCCAAGCACATTTTTATATAGATTGAATATCTAACGGTTGGATCGACGATTTGGACTTTGAAAATGAAAAAAAACAATGTTGTAAGATGCTGTAACTTTCAAGTTGTTGTAAGTGGGTCCCTCCTCTTTTAAAAATAGAGGTATAATAAAGATATTTGAACTCTCTTTGTTGGATTTTTTTATCTTTAAATATTTTTTTATTCAAAAGAAGAAAACCAAAAACAAATTTGTCATACTCACACAAGAAAACATTTCATCTTGCCAATTTCTTCCATAAGGAAATTTATAACTTATACATAGAATTTCGCAAGAAGCAACTTTCACATCACAAAGACTACATTAGATCAAACAAAACGTCCGATTAAAAATGCACGTATTTGCATTCCTTGACTGCATCAGTCAAGTTTTTAAATATATATATATATATAAATGCACATATTTCTACTTTGAATTTTTGGTTTTTGGATAATTCAACTAGTTCATCTAGAAGAATTAGAATAATAAGATACATATATTTTCTTTATTATTTAAATGGAGCGTATTCATCTCTTAAGATGCTTTAAAAATAAATACGGTTATTGTGGCTTGCTGAGGAAAAACTATTGGAACTGTAATTTTGATGGGTTACCAATATAAGATGTAATATTGTACTTTTAATTGGTCCTAAAAAATATGTAATTATAGTTCATGTATGTTACACTTGAGATGGAAATAAATCTTCTGTTATTCTCAAGGAATAACAGGGACCTGTTATTTTGATCCCAACCACCAATTTTTGTCGAGATTTGTGCATTGAAAATTTACTTCTTTGAGATTCATACATGAAAAAGCTTGAACAGGTGAGATCGGAACAACAGGTTTTTATTATTTCTTAAGAATAACAGCAGATTTATTTCCACCTGAGATGTATAAGATGAGCAAAGTTAGGGTGTGATGTACTCGTCAAGAGAGTTTGGTGAGTACAATTTCAAAAGCATATCAAATCGGTTTCAAATGACAAATTCAAACCTTTGAAATCCATGTGCTTCACAAGTAATGCATGTACATGCAAAATTTTAAAAGTTTCGAATTCATTTTTTACAAGGTCAAGCGGTAAAAAAATAATGAAAAATGAATATATAAAACAACTTATAAAAGATTGATTTCTTTGACTCCTTGATCTTGCAGGAAATGAATTCGAAACTTTCAAAATTTTACATGTACATACATCACTTATGAAGTACATGAATTTTAACGGTTTGAATTTGTCATTTAAAACTAATCCAATATGCTTTTGAAGTTATACTCACCAAATTTTCTTAATGAGCACACCACACTCTAACTTTGCTCGTATAAAATAATCAAGTATGTCTGCTAGATCAAAGGGATGTATATGAAATATTTTTTTTATTTTTGTCCTTCAAAAATATTTTTACAAAAAAATAAAAATACTACTAAGTCCCTTCGTAAAATCTTACATCTCAATTTTTCGGTTCCACCCTTGCGTGTATGACAACTTGCAACTTGCAAGCAACCTTTGATTTTCTGAAAGAAGGAACATACGAAGAAATAACATTCAACACTAATAAAGAGAGAAAGGCCTAGCTTTAACTAAACATGACTAATAAAGAATCAAGTTGTCCCACATGATTAAATATCTAGCGATGTTACATTATAAAAATGGGATAATATTTACGAAGGTATTTGCGAGGATATTGTTACGAATATTTCTGTCGGTAATACAAACACACTCAGTATATATATTTTTTTTGTTAGTGTATTCTCGCGGATACTATTTCATTCTCATTATTATATATACGTTGATAAGAACAAACAGAGTAGTACATGGATTGTGAGTTTCTAATATAGAACTATAGAAGCTTAACAATTATAACGTATGTGTTTTACTTTTAATATTATATTAAGAATAAGGCTTAGTGCTATGGATGGCATAAAACCTTCCGTGCTAGGGCTTAAAAAATTTATTGTGTAAATTTCAAACTTTGAACTAAGTAACTCAGTAAATTGTTTATACAATGAACTTGTAGTAAAAAAAAAAAAGAAATTAGCCTAAAACATTGGCAATTTGTAAGCTATTTTTTACCATCTTTCATAAATCATAAAAAATAGTAAAAAAAAATTCAAAAATAATAAAAATTGGTATTCTACAAGTTCATTATATAACTAATTTATTGACCTACTTAGATTGAACTTTGAAATTTATATAATAAGTTTTTAAGACAGCAGCACGAAAAATATTGACTAAGTTAGGGGTGGATCTACTGTAGTACAGGGGGGGCAGCCGCCCTTTTTGGATTTCGAGTTTTAGTGGTGATTTATTGGTACTGATCGACTTTGCCACTCGCTGGAAATTTTTTTGCCTCCCTATGGATGTTTGATTTATAATTCGGGTTAAATTTAGTGTTAAAATCAAAATAAATTTCTTGAATTACGATTGGTAATATTAATTATAAGTTACAAGATCAGAAATTATAAGTCAAGGTATTGAAAAATATAAGTCAAAAAATATTTTTTTATCAAGTACCAAATTAGTTAATGAGTTTAAATCCGATAAGTTATTTAAACCCGATTCGATATTTTTTTGCCCTCTCCTGACGAAAATCCTAAATCCGCCCCTCAACTGAGTTGGGTCAGATAAATAGTATTTTATTATTTTTCAGCAATCCGATCCAACAAGGTGACATGTTAACCTGACCTGAACCATATAACTTGACTATTTATTTAATAATTTCTTTTTATTTTATTAATATAACTTGATCTCAATAATTATATAATTACTCTTAATTCTTTTTTAATAATAGTGAGGTATTTTCACCGATTTCTATATTAAAATCAAACTGTCACAAGAGCAAGGTACCAACAACCTTTACTGTTTACGTCAATATCTATATGCGAAAAGTTCATAATAGTCCTTAATTGATGTGTAATAAATTTTTTATTCATGAATAATAAATCTTAAGTAGTACTCAATTTCAAGCAAAATCCACAAAACATAAGACTATAAATTATAAACCTGTCACCAATCCATTTAATATCAATTAAGTTCGAAATGGATCGAATCGACCGTTTGAATTGGATCATCCCTAGCTACAATACAAGAAGTCATTTTCTGATGTTTACGCCCCTTTGAAGGTTCTCCCGTTCGTTTATGACCAGAATTGTCTCCCATAAATAGGTTCATGTAGCCCTGTGTAATTTCTGACCATTGCATTTTACCAGAATTTTTCATTTATAGAAATTACCTAAAATTAATTTAAGAAATGGATGGATGGCCTGATTTTTTAATGTTATAGAATGAATTATAATCATTGATTCAGTTTCTTTAAACACTTTTTAAAAAAAAATTGATTTCTTTGATGACCCTGCTACAAAAAAATTCTCTATACCTCCATTTTTTTTGTTAAAAAAATTAAAACAATGATTCGGTTCTTTAAAAATTGCTAAAAGAAATCGAATAAATTATTCGATTCGGATCACAATTCTCAAACAACCCGTTCATTTTTCTATATGATTTTAAATAAATTCCTATTAAAAAAATGCTGTCATTTTACGGTCACTGGTAGCCTGATACCGACTTACAGCAACACTATCAGAGAAAAATGGTTTTGAAAGACTAGTATTAGTTCCTATAATAAAAATGATTGACTGATAATGCCATCAACGAATAATTAGTTGCGTGAGCTTCTAATCATCTGTTTGCATGTGTAGATATTATTGTTTTGTTTGGTAGAGAACGTGAAATAAAATGGTGGATATAATTAACAACACGAGAGTACTAATACTAAATTATTTTCTCTTGTTTATATTTATTTTATATATGTAGGGGTGATAAAAAAGCTTGTACTTCGTGGCTCAATCGTGACTTGTATCTAACTCGCTCGTTATTAGATTGAGCTGTTAACGAGTCAACTTGCTACTAGTTCGGTTCAAAATTAACAAGTTCAAGTTGAGGCCTAACTTGCTCACCAGCTAGCTCAACTAGGCATCCAATTATGAATTTGTATGAATTTATGTGTATTTTATACAGTCCAACTCAATTCAGTTCAATTCAGCTCAATTCAAAAAGTTCGTAAAATTTATTTTTTTCTTAAAACAAGATCCAGTCTGATCCAGTGAGCCAGCTCATTAGCTCGCGAGCTAACTCGATCCAGGTCGTGATAATTTCAAACTGAGATTTCAACTCAAAACCCTAAAACGAACTCACTCTTGACTCAGACGAACCAGCTCGTAATGAGTTCGAGCTAAACTCAACTCATGATGAGCTAGCTCGTTGCCACCCCTAATATTATATGAGAAGGGTTTATTTGACGGTGATTATTTTGATAATGATCTTAATGACATATTTTTAGAAGGTTAAATAAATTAAAAGTTAATTTTATAAATATGTTATTTGATATAGATAGTCCAACAATTAACTTTTAATTGTTTGATAATGTATCAAAGACCCTTAACTTTGAACTGTTAAATTTTCAAATCATTTAATATACATCACATCTCATCATATTTTATAGTCACGATGTACAAATAATATTCATACTTGTAATATTGAATTTTAAATTTAAGTTTTGAAAATTTTTAAAAATTGTCAAAATAAAAAATTATTTTTCCCTCTTTAAATATTTATATATATTAATTCATTACATTTTCACAATAGATATCAGCCAATTATACAATGAATAGACCCTAGAAAATAAAATTGACTGATAATATCGTTTAACGTGGTTTTCATTTGAATATACTTGTAAATTAATTTTATATTTTTTAGAACATTTTACTATTTTTTTAGATAAATAGAAAATCACAGTTTTGAATGATTCAGAATTTTCAAATCAATTGATTTTCTACTCATCTAAAAAAATAATAAACAAATTATAATAAATATAAAATCTAGTTTTCAAGTATATATTCATGTAGAGACAATATAAAACAACTCTGGTCAGACATGAAGACTTTTAAATTAAAAATTTAAGTCCATAGCACAAACCAATATTCACATAATATCATCGCCTCGCTCTATCCAAATTATGAAATTTTACCATTTATCAAGTCTAATTTGAATGCTTAGGCAATATGTTCGCCAACAACTTTCACACATGATTTTTAATAAAGGGGGAATTCCTAAAAATATATGTAACTCAGGACTGAGACTCCAAGCTGACGACATGAGCAACGCACATGCGGTTAAAAGAAACCTTTCTAGTTTCTCCTCCTTGTGCAAAGAATAAAGAGGAAAAGATGATGCTTCCTTGGAATGCTACCTAACTAGTTTCTTTAATAAAACACATAAAAGTCAGATTTCTGCACAAATTATACAGGAATTTGATTTGTGGTTCAGACAGCAGCAGCAAGTGCCGCAATAATAGACTGTCATTTAAATTTAATTTTCTTATTTCTTTTCCCATTATGTTTATTTACTTTGACATTTTCGGAACCTTTTATTTGTAATACTGGACACCACTGGTGTCATTTTAATCAATGAAATATAGAGGCATCGACCTTTGCATTTCTTCTTCAAAAAAAAATAAAAGTGATATATGTTTTTAGAGCAAAATTAAGGTCTGATGTACTCACTAACTCCATGTTTGGTTGTGACCTAAAGCTAAGGAGGTCTAAGTTGGTTATTTCAACTTAGGCCGATCAAAATTATTCATATTTGGTTGAGGCCTAAAGTTAAACCATAGCTTAAATTATTCCTTGTTTGGTTAGAGTTGATGGAGTATTAAAGTTTTAAAAGCCTAAATTAGTTAATTATTTATAATAAGATACTAATTATATAATATTAATATATTAATAATAATTGTAATATATTATATATTACTATAAAATTTATTTAATATATTAACAATATAAATATTAATTATATATTAATAATAATAAATTAATTGTATAATTATAAATTAATAATAATTACTAATTATATTATCTTATTAAAATAATAATTTAATATATTAACAATATAAAATATTAATTATATAATTATATATATTAGTAATAATTATTAATAATAAGATACTAATTATATAATATTAATATATCAATAACAACTATAATATATTATAATATTATTATAATAATGATTTACTATATTAAGAATATTAATTATTAATTATTAATAATTGTTAATAATTATTAATTATCAATAATTGTTAATAATTATTAATTATCAATAATTGTTAATAATTATTAATTATTAATAATTGTTAATAATTATTAATTATTAATAATTGTTAATAATTATTAATAATTGTTAATAATTACATGATCAAGCGGTCAAAAAAATAATGAAAAATTAATACATAAAACAATTAAAAAAAAAACTTATAAAATGTTCATTATTTTGACCGCTTGATCATGTACTAAATAAATTCAAAACTTTAAAAAAATTGCATGTACATGTTCACTCACAAAGTACTTGAATTTCAACAATTTTAATTCGTAGCTCGAAGTCGAACCAATAGTCTTTTGGAGATGTACTCACCAATCCTTCTTGATGAGCACGTCACACCCTAGTTTTGGTCATGTTTTTATTAAAAAAATTAATTAGTTTGTAATTATTTTCAGAAGGAAAAAAACGAAAAACCTTATGAACACGTGGACGAATTTTAATGCAACCTAAAAGATTGCTTAGTAATTCTATAATTAAAAATTTTGAATTATATATAATAAAATGTAATTGATTTTTTTTTATTTTTATATAGTTCAGTTTCTCATTTAATATAAATATATTGTAGCTTAGTTGTTATAATTTTGCATTGTAATTGTAAAGACTACAGATTTATATCTTGCCTACTACACATTAGACATTTTTGCATATTATGTTTCAACACTCCAAATCTAAATTTTCTATTTTTGTCTCTGATACAGCCTTGAAATTTTTACTTACATCATAATAAATAAATAAAAAATTAAAACAATCTAATTTTGAGAGAATTTCACATCTACTCAGACTGTAAGCCAATCTGCGGCCCCATTCTTGGAGAGCTACATATTGACTTGACAGCTCCTCAAAAGTCCAAAAATGTATTGTACTATTAAATATATTTAGATTTTGAGGAGCCTCCAAACCAATCCCCCTTCCCCTCCCACAAGAATGGGACCACATATTAGCTTAGTGGCCCGGTTAGATGTGAAATTCCCTCTAATTTGAGATGTTTTGATTTTTTTTTTTTTTTTTGAAAGAATTCATGATCAAAAGCTTGCTCAAAAGTCACACAAAAAAAAAAAAAAGATGGAAAATAAGAGTCAAAAGGGAAAAAGGTGACTGAACAACGCAGAAAGTAAATCAACAACCGGTCTAACAAAAAACAGTAGCCTGTGTTCCTGTAAATTCTGATTTAGGTTAACCAGAAAACTGATAAAGAGATGTCTTTGGTTAGGCCCAGTAATTACCAGTAAGTTTTTAATTAGGCCTTCAAAGGAAATAAGTGAAGAATCAAAACTTGGGCCTCTAAACAGCCCAAATATAAAACTGCTCCTTTATTCCCTGATTATTATTTGTGCTGATAAATTTTGTGGAAATTTATGATTTTGGTTATTAAATATTTCTAAAAGATCATATTAAGCATTTAGTGTTTGAACTTTCTTATGTCCTCTATGCAAACAAGTTTCACAAAATAAAGGCACTTATAATTATAATTAAAGATAAACTAATGTTAAAAAGTTTGTTGAAAAATTAAGCAAATAATTTTACAGTAATAAAGGGTGTCCATCGATAATACTTCACTGTTATTTCTTTAAACTCAAAATTTTAATTTATGTCTGGACTTAAAAAGAATGTTTATCAACTTCTATCGACAAATTAAGATAATAAAATATGAACTATTTAATACAAATTAAAAATAATATATTTTTTTTTGTTACGGTATGGCTCCAAGGGAGAGTATCCTCTACGGAGTATTTTCTACGAAGCTGTGCGGAGCTTTTAATCTGGTCTGTTCATTTTAATCGGACGGACCAGATTAGAGGGGACCCAAATTTTGAGATCTAATATGATCCGTCCAATTAAAACAAACGAATCAGATTAAAAGCTCCGCAGAGGATAGCATTCCATGGCCCCAAGGCCCAGAGTGTATTTAACTAGTTGGAAAAACAGGTACGAAATTGTATTTAACCAGATTAGAGGGGATCTAAATTTTGAGATCTAATCTGATCCGTCCAATTAAAACGAATGAATCAGATTAAAAACTCCGCAGAGGATAGCGTTCCATGGCTCCAAGGCCCAGAGTGTATTTAACTAGTTGGAAAAACAGGTACGAAATTGTTGATCTAACAAAGGTGGAAACTTACCAAACTGGAAAGTTGGAAAAGCTAGCCTCATGAAATTTCCTTTTGGTCTCAAGATTAAACACAAATTAGCATTGCTAACAATTTAATAAAGCAAAGCAAGAAAAGCAGAGCGTGTCACATAAGATTGGAACAAACAAACGGCATGCTTTACTCGCCGATAATAAAAAGCATCAAAAGCATCTTCTTGAGCGGTTCAAAGGAAAATATATATAGATATTTGTACATTCTATGTTTACTATACCATAGAGGTGTACAAATCTGTATAGCGGGTCAATATACCAATAGATCTCCCGTAATCTATAGTCACAATAGCAAGATTCGCAAATAATTTACAAATTATTCGATTTTGAACCTACCGGATTAATCAGCGTATAATTTTTCATATTATTCCCCTTTTATTCGTAAAAAATTTGTCATTTCGCTACGTAATTTCTCTTCCCCTAAAAAAAAGCACCTAGAGGCTAATGCACATGGTGGAACAGAGAAGGGGTCTCATGTCGCTGGAGCAATGTGTGTGGTTTTCAGCTAAGCCTTGTGCATGTGGTGAGGCCAGAGAATGAGTCTCGTATTTGCTGTGGATGTGACCCGTAGTTTCCAGCTAAAAGACGATGATCTGAACCGTTCATTGTGTTTCAATACAAGAATTAATGTTGTTTGTTTTGACTAAGAACACAATCATCAATTAATGCTGCTTGTTTTGATCAGGAATATGATCGTCAATCTATTATTTCTTTTTATCAAAAAGATTTGTTATTTAATGCTTTATCAAATTTCAGTAATTCAAATTTTGAATTTGGATCTGAAATGTCTTATCAGAATTCAGATCGAACTTAGTTCTTTGACTTAGATTCAATGTATGATTTTGAATGATTTTCGAATTATATCTGAATCACGGATTTTTGACTCCCCTAAATGTTTTTCTAATAATTAAGTTGTCAGTGTGATCTGTACCGGTACATTATATCTTAGAGAGATAGCTACACAAAAGAACATCCTCTCTCTGAGTGTCTCTCTGTCTCTCATAAGTGCGAATTCTCTGAGATACCTCATATTTTGCGTGACCGACGTGTTTGGTGCCTATTTGGGGGTGACGTAGGGGCAGTATTATTTGAGCTTTGATATTCGCACAAAACGTATTGTAACGGTTGAGATTTTCCAAAACGTCATGAAAAATATGACATATCTCAGAGGATGCGAACTCGTCTCTCTTGTCTGCCTCGTTCTGTGTAATTAAGAATCGATAAACTAAGAATTGTCACTACTTGCTTGAGCGCCATTTGAGTGTCTTTATCTCTATCTCTGCTTCCTCTCTTCCCAAAATCTCAGAAAACAGAACCCAAACCCTAGCTCATTAGCTTGGTCGAGCGATTTCTGAATATCAAATTGAAATTTTCCTGTAATGAATCTCTTTTACTCTATCGGATTCCTCTTTCTGTTCATCTCTCAGGCTAGATCTCTCCAAATAATAACAGAGAAGCCCCCTCCCTTTGCCTTCTCCTTCGATTTCTCAAATGAGAAAGCATATCTTCAGCAAATTTCATTCAATGGTGGTGCCAAGCTCGCTTCCTCATCAGTGCGCCTCTCAGCACCAGCAGCCAACGTCTTTCACAATAAGCCCTTGAGCTTGATAGGTAACAACCCGGCTTTGGGTTTTACAACCCACTTCTCTTTCTCTACAATTCCAGCAAATGCTGTGAACTTTGGGGAATTGGGTTTCTTTCTAATACCATACAGCAATGGAAATGGAGATTCTTTGTTTAAGTCGAGTGAGGTGCTTCAATTGGAGCTACCCCCAAATACCATCTCAGTGAAGTTGATTTCAATTAATAAAACTGAGAACTTTATCAAAATCAATGTCGGTGCTGATTTGGTTGCTCAAAGCTCAGGTCTTTCAAGCCCCAGTTTGTTTGGTCAGTTGCATTGTTCAATAAACTACAATGGGATTTCTAAAAGAATGGAAGTTAGGGTTAGCGAATCTGAGGAATCAAAATTGATGAGTGCATTGCTCTCTTACCCTGTTGATTTAACTAGCCTGCTCTCGAAAGAGAGATTCTTCGTGGGTATGAGATATTCTGGCAAGAATTCGACTCTGAGTATTACATTGAACTCTTGGAGCTTCTCAACAGATGATGATGGAGTGAGAATTCACTCGATGCATTCTGAGCCCTTGGATCCACGATCAATTGTGATCCCCTCAAGCGAGGATCGTCCTGCTAATCATAAAAAGAGGGAGTTCCCTTTGAGTTTTCTTGTTGTAATGTTGTTTGCGGTTGCTTGTGCAGTACTTCTGGTGTGGTACACAATTGTTTCTACATGGAATTCTGTATCTAGTGAAAGTGGTACGTACCCGATTCAAGCTGGATACAGAAAGATCTTGATGCTTGAAGGCGAAAATGCTAATGGATGCTTGGAATTAGAGGACTTGTAGATTGAGATTGTAAACCTCTCCTCCTTTTTCGGTGGTTCTTATTTTTATTTTTTTTTGTGCTTGATTTTTCTTGTTTAGGTATAGTTGTATGTTGTGCCCAGTTTTAGCTTTGTTGGTAATCAATCCAGTTTGAAGTGATCCATATCTATGAGTTTATTATGAATTAATTGCATTACTACAGGCGTTAGTTGATTTTTATCATACAGATTCAAATCAGTGGGGGGTGTATTCTGTTAGTTGAATTTACACCAACAAATTAGCTATTCTGTTGTTTTAATATCTAATTTGGGTTTGTAGTTACAAATCTTTTTATTTATTTTTTGATAAAATCCGGTAGAATTTCATCTTTTTACCTGTGAACCTTTTAATCCTGATTTACTTTCTTCGATACCATTTCATTCTGCCAGTTAATGCGTAATGCAAATAACATAATTTGCAATTTCTTGCCTGCTTCACGGATCTAATGCAAATTTATTGTTAAAAAGTAGCTTATATGGCTAATATATTGAATTCAAAAGATTACGCAGAAACTTAATCAGAAATTGAACTTTTGGTACGTTTTAACAGGAACTAGTTGGCTATAAAATTTGCTTTGATTTGCACAATAACAATCACCAACTAAAATAAAATTAACTATTTAGTTAGCTTGCAAGAGTAGAACTAGAGTGTTCTTAAGCTTACCAAAGTGTTTGATGAGTTTAACTACAAAACTTATCAAATATGTTGTAAATAATAAATCTGAATTATTGAAATTCGCTTAACTTACATGAGTCTACATGTGAAAATTTTAACCATTTGAATTAATGTATAAAGTTCAAGCGGTCAAAAATATTCAAAAAATAAATGCACTAAAATTAATTTATTAACCTTTTAATTTTAACCGATTGATTTTATACCAAACTAATTCAAACGCATCAAACATAAAATAAGTGGATTTCAATAATTCGGATTCATCATTTAAAACTAATTTGATGGATTTTAAAATTAAGCTCACCAAACACTTTAGTGAGCTTAAAACACCCTAGTTCTACTCAGTTTGCAATACCACCCATATTCTGTGATATTTCTTGTGGAAATGCAATTTTTTGCCAGCTTCAATAACAAATATACGCCATGCTAAAAAGATTTGACTTTGATTTTGCATAATAACAAACAACAATGTACTTAATTCATTAAAAGTTTGCAATATCACCCATATTCAATAAAAAAAACTACATAGCTAATAAAGTAAAGACATAACATAAGCAATATCCATGTTCAAAAACAGAAGCAAAGCAATACATAGGTCCCTGTGCAGCTGTCACCAGCTTCCATAGAAGCAGCAACTGGAAGTTGCAGCAAGAGAAGTACTACAAAAGCCAAAAACAACAACACAGAAAACACATTTAGCTAGCAGCACCTCTCAATTTCTCCCTCACATTTCCTCTTGCCCCTCCTCTTCCTCATCCTCATACTCCAACTCCTCATCAGCCGTCGCATCCTGGTACTGCTGGTACTCCGCCACCAGATCATTCATATTACTCTCTGCCTCAGTAAACTCCATCTCGTCCATTCCCTCTCCGGTGTACCAATGCAAAAATGCCTTCCTCCTAAACATGGCTGTGAACTGCTCGCTCACTCTTCTAAACATCTCCTGTATCGATGTAGAGTTGCCGATGAATGTAGACGCCATCTTGAGCCCTGTTGGTGCGATATCACACACTGTGGATTTCACGTTGTTGGGAATCCACTCAACAAAGTAAGATGAATTCTTGTTCTGCACATTGAGCATTTGTTCATCGACTTCCTTGGTGCTCATCTTGCCACGGTAAATGGCTGAGGCAGTAAGATACCGGCCATGACGTGGATCAGCAGCACACATCATATTCTTGGAATCCCACATTTGCTGGGTCAACTCGGGGACAGTTAGTGCACGGTATTGCTGAGAACCACGGGATGTCAGAGGGGCAAAACCGACCATGAAGAAGTGCAGACGTGGAAATGGGATAAGGTTTACTGCCAGCTTACGCAGGTCAGAGTTCAGTTGACCAGGGAAGCGGAGACAGCAGGTCACGCCACTCATTGTTGCTGATATCAAATGGTTCAAATCACCAACTGCAACAAAAATGAGAAGAGATTTAGTCAATTAAAATTTCAATTGCAGCCAAGAACCAAAAAAATTGAGCTTCTATTTGTTATTTTATATCTCAAATAATTGTGCTTCTATGTGTTATTTTATAAATTTTTTGAAAAATATTACAGTTTCAACCTTCAACCATATTTAACCCCCTTATTAAACACTAATTTCGTCCATTGTTTACCTCAATTTGAAAGCTTGCTAACATTGACCCCAAAGAAATATTTCTGCCTCCACCCCAGATATTGGCACTACCTAAACCGTCAAATAATTCCAACCTAAATATCTATGGAAGGAAAAAAAAATAGCTATAGTAAAGGAAAAAGAGATATTACAGCTGGGTGTGGTGAGCTTGAGGGTTCTGAAACAGATGTCATAAAGGGCCTCGTTATCAAGCACCATACATTCATCAGCATTCTCAACCAACTGGTGCACAGAAAGGGTGGCATTGTAAGGCTCTACAACCGTGTCAGAAACCTTGGGCGAAGGGAAAACCGAGAAGGTCATCATCATTCTATCAGGGTACTCCTCTCTTATCTTTGATATCAGCAATGTGCCCATGCCAGATCCGGTCCCACCACCCAAAGAATGGCACACCTGAAACCCTGTACTCAAAACAGTAATACTGTGTGTTAATAGAAATTCCTTAATGAAAAGAGTGACCGACCAACTGTTTGATGAAATGCTTAATTAGAATATGTACCTTGCAAGCAATCGCAGTTCTCAGCTTCCTTGCGGACAACATCAAGCACAGAGTCGATCAACTCAGCACCCTCGGTGTAGTGCCCTTTTGCCCAGTTGTTTCCGGCACCAGATTGGCCGAACACAAAGTTGTCAGGCCTGAAGATCTGACCATAGGGCCCAGATCTGATGCTGTCCATGGTCCCAGGCTCCAGATCCATCAGCACCGCACGTGGAACATAGCGGCCACAACTCGCCTCGTTATAGTACACATTGATTCGCTCGAGTTGTAGATCTGAATCGCCGGTGTACCGGCCAGTGGCATCAATGCCATGCTCGGCACAAACCACTTCCCAGAACTTGGCACCGATTTGGTTACCACACTGGCCTCCCTGGATGTGAAGAATCTCACGCATCTTTGATTTTGAGAGAGATTGGAAAGAGAGAAAAATTGAATTTAGGGATCTAAGAGAGCGACAGAGAGAGAAAATAAAGAGGACTGGTTCGATTTTTGAAGGGAAAAGAGGAAATGAGGAGCAAAGAGATCTGTGTGTATAAAACTAGTATAAATAAAAAGGAGAAATAACGGCTAGTCGGTGTTTTCGAGAAGGGTGTCTTTACTTTTCCAGTTTTATCAAATTAAATAATGGGAGGTGTTAGGGTTCTTCGAAAATGAGGTTTGAAATTTGCGGTGGATTACAGCTGGTCTGGTCAAGATCCATAAAGTAACTCAAAATTTATTTTTAGATTGGGACCGTGCGATCAGAATCCGGACAAATGGGCCTGATAGATTTCACGGCCTAGATTCAAACTCAATATTTGAGGTACCTTAAGAGATATGCTGGATCAGGGCTCGAGCTGTTGGAGAGATCAACGGTAGAAAAAATAAATGAACTGGGATTTGCTCATCTGCTGACCTATCTGTCGCTTTCAAATTCAAATTTCAAATTTTGTTACAGCTGTAAACGTTTGGACAAACTTCTTGTTAGACATGTTCTACAGTACCGATATAAAACAAAATAAGGTAAGTGCGTATCGAAACGATCTTTTCAGGGTAAAAACTAAAAAGAATTGTGTGGAAATTGGTTTGTGTAAATTATAATTTTCTAAATTTGGAAAACAACAGGTAATTTTAGAAGAAAAAACAACTGTCTTGGTGAAATTCACGCATGTACAGATAAGATGAATTATATCTAGAAAGGTTTTAATTGTTCAGACAGAGGCCATAGGATTATTTTGGTTTTACTTCTTCTTTTTAGATAAAAATATTTTTAATTGCAATTAAGTTGCTGTTTTTTCTCATGGGATAACAAGTAAATCTTATTTCATCATTCTCTCAATACAAACAGCTGGAAAAAAAAATTAATAATATTAATAATATTAAATTTGACTTAATTTTTCTCATGAAGAAATAGCTGGCTTTCTCTCTTCTTGGATGGAACATTCATTTTACGAATGAAATATATATTAATAATATTAATAAATCATATTATTTTAATGAAAAAAAATTCTGGCGCGGACAGCGGAGAGCCCCATACTTCAGGTCCCATACTTTAGTTTATGGACCAATATATCTGGCTCCGCAACAACTGGGCCTCACTGTTCGGAAAAATCTTTGGTCCATAGCGGTTCATTTTTTATAATTTTAAGGCTGTGCTTCAGAGATGTGAAATATTCATTAAATGAAAGGGAAGGAAGCGGTGGTGGAATTTCAGCGGTCCGGATCTGACCGAATTGTTTCTTCTGCTTCAGAAGAGGAAAATTTTATGTGGTTTGAGAACGGTATTTGATACTTCATTAAAACCTGTTAATTAAGAACCATTACAAATTCCATTTAATTCGATAAAAAAATAAAATTTGAATTTAATATCACCATTTTCTTCTGATGATATTATATATATCATATTCCAAATGTTGGATTTCAGATTTTCAAATGATACTTGTGAGGATTGTCAAATCTATTCACTGTAAACAGATTATAATCCTTTCATGAATAAAATGAGTATATTCACAAGGAAAAATTAACAAGGATAGAATAAAGGTGGGAACAAGTAGGGAAGGGAGAATAAAATACCAAGCAAAAAATGGAAGTTAGCAAACGAAACGAAACAAAAGGGAAGAAAGATGTTAGAAACTTATAGGCAAACAGCAACTGATCAAGTGATAACAGTGTTATTTACAAAATAATTAACATAATTTATCAATAAGACATGCATCTCCCTTTATTTCACAAAAATTCATGAAGATCTGGCAAACATCAGAAATAACCATCACAGGACAAGTATATATGCACTCTCAAGGTACCTTCAATCTCCAGCAATAAGGAAAAAAATTACATAATTAAGACCCTGTAAATAAACCTTTTTTTTTTATCGATACATTGGTTGCTGGAGTTAAGCCACAAACCTTAAAAAAACATAATTACACGTTGAGCCACTCAAAACAACAGCAGAGGCCCCAACAAAACCTAGATGGATAATCCCTAATAAAGATCTCTCTGCTGTCACCAACAATATAAAAGCTGAAGGAGCTCTTGCGGCGGGCCATGGTGACACGTGTAACAGGCAGGATGGAAATGATATGGCGTTCAGTGATGACCCGAGCAGAGAGAGGCACAGGTGCACGGCTAGCGATGACTTGGGACGAGAAGTTGTTTAAATGGTACGAATCCGCAAAGAAGGCTGGGTTACACTGGTACGCTTGCATGTTGCACAGCTGCACGCCTCTTGCCTTGTGAAATACTTCATCTGGAACTGATGCAGCTCCGCTTGATGCACTAACCTTTTTTGTAGATACCGTCTTCCTGTATAAGCATCATATGTAACTTCATTAGTATCAAAGCATCAGAACATTATAAAATTTATTTGGATACGAAAAGATAAAACAGTAACCATTTGACAACAGCAATGCTGCGCACGAGAAGAGAGCCATGGCCCTCACATGTATTGCACTTCACACTTCCTTTTGATATGCAAACTGCACAGGGCAGGATCCCCTTGCCGCTACAATTTTTACATCTGTCAAAAAGATAAAACGGAAAATAAGCACATGTATTTACATATCTTAGTAACTTACTGAGCCGGCAGATGCATTTAATTTTTTGTTTGAATAATAAGTAGGGTCTGTCAATCATACATGGTATCAGATCCATCTCGATGGGCAATTAAACCTCTTCCATAACATGCAGAGCACTGTGTCATCTGATTTTCCTTGCCATTGCAAGATGCACAAGCAGTCTCTCCTCGACTATTGCAATCTGTAATTTTCAACTTAATTAAAAAAAATTATTCATACCACAACAGCAGCAGCATACATGTAATAAGAACAAAACAAAAAAATAAACTTATTATTAATTTCGTTTCAAATCCTTTTCCATATACCAACATTACTTTTACATTAAAACTTTCTCATTAAGAGAAAACAAGTATCCCTAGCACAACCAACGAAAAACAATAAAATTTTAGCAACTCAAATCTCAAACACCCTCTACAGTTTGTATTGTTGCTAATTTCAATTCGGAACTACATATATTTTTTTTTGAGTAAAGGTTGGAGGTCAAGCCACCCAACTATTTAATGTATCCACAAGGGATTCCCCTATCCGGGTTTTGAACCTCCGACCTCCCAAAAACTACATATACTTGGAAATTCATACATACGTAAAAAAAAGTGAAGCTAAAGTAAACTTACCAGGGCATTTGTGAACAGTTTCCGAGTGAGGGATTTTAAACTTGACCTCCTTGTCAGGAACGAACAGTTGTGGGAAATGAGCCCTTAAATCCAGTTCCCATATCCCGAGCAGCGGTCCTTTGTCTGCCCCGTCAACCTTTCCACCCAAGTATGGCTCCTTTTCTTCTACAGTTTCTCTCTCCTCAATGAAGGTTTCTAACGTCCCCACGTACACATCACAATCCTCAATAGAAGTGATTTTCCATCTGCGTGCAGGTCCACTTCCCCAGCAACAACGATGCCCTACATGGCTAATCAGCAATTGCCGTATTTCCACTTCATCTAAGACACCACTGCAAATTAATTTACATCTAATTTACTCACTCAAATAGACAAGGAAAAGTTCTTTAGTCGCTTGTTAAAAAACAAAGGATAATTTCTTGGTATATGTTCAGATTAAATATATGATCCAAAATCTCAAGAAAGGAAAAAAAATGTGAATATTATATTGATTTCATTCAAAACCATCTGTAGTAATAAAAATAGTGAAATTAATGGTTGGGATGACAAACCTGCCAATTGGCCTTGAAGGGTAACCGGATTGGCAATCATTGTAGCCTCCCTGATAAGAATACCCTCCTTGAGAAGAAACTGACAAATCAATTCCATGATTCCATCAGATATTTCATAAATATGATTCAGTTTATATAACTAGTAGGTACCTATTTAAACCCTTAATTAGACCTGAGTTGGAACCAATCATAACGAATTTTGGAATAAAGAAATAACACAGGAATGGCTTATGTATCAGAAAATTGATGTAAAATTGGAATCTGTAACTATAATTTACCATGGGAAGGAGGATGGGGAAAGGGAAGGGGTGGTGGTTCCGGGGAACTGATGAGAGCGCCATGAATGGAAGGAGGGTATGCACTGAACCTGTCACTGCCAGAGAAATTGGATGCCAATCGCACTTCCTCCCCGCTCACCAATTCCTCTCCAGTCGGTATGTGCAGCGATGTGCTCCTCTCCAGATACTGGTACGACCTCCACGACTCCGCCCCATTGTCATTTCCTATGCTCACAAAAACAAAATTAAACAAAATTGCTCTCGGCTGCTTATCCAGAAGAGATAAACTTAATGAGAGAACAGGAAAAGGAGACGAGATTATGTGTGTACCTGAGAGTAGAGGCTGCTGCTGCTGTTGCTGCTCCATTAGACACCAAAAAGAGGTAGAAAGTGGAAAATAGAAAGGGCGCGTGCGATGGGTAGACAACTAGACATATATCACAAAAAATAATGTTCGCTGGCTCAGAGAGCGACAGCTCCCGGGAAATAAATCTGCTGCGATTCCATGTAATCCCCGTGATTCCTGCTTTTCCAAATCTAACCATTAATTTTTTGGAGTACACGAATCTCAAAACAAATTGGTTTTTATGCACGAATCTCTAAACAAATAAACAGTTAGATTTGAAAAATCAGGTACCTACGATTCGAAAGAATCGCAGCAGATTTATTTCCCAGCTCCCGAGTCAACCAACGTGTTTATTCAGATTTGGACGCGGATTGCTTTGATTACTTTGCTGTTAAGGTTCCTTCCCGGTACCTGACGAAACGGACGCTCCAGATTTACTCTCAGTCAGTGACTACTCGGAACGGCGCATAGGCAGTACCGCAGTAGGCAGTATTATTTGTACTTTGAGATTTGTGTCAATTTAAACATCTGGACTGAGAATATATCTGGGCCGTCCGTTTCAGTCAGTCAGTTAGAGCATCTCCAATGGAGCAATTAAAATTAACTGCTAAACAGCCACGTCACTGAATTTAGCAATTTAAAGGATCCATAATTTCTAAATCACTCCATTCCAGCAATTAATTATAAATTGCAATTAACGTGTCAACGAAAAATTAAAAAACGGCTCCTTCCTCCGTATTTCAATCTGGAGAGACCCTTTGCTGTCTGTCGCATTGTCACTCCTGCTCTCTCCTCTTCTCTCGCTCTGCTCTCACTCTTGGTCGCTACGCCTTGCTTTTGCTCTATCCTCTTCTTTCCATTGTTTCACCGATCTTCTCTTGCTCTTGCTTTTGCTCTTGCTTTCTCCTCTTCTTTCGAATAGCATAATTTTTGAGTTTGCTAAATTTCTCACTCATCTTGCGATCCTGTGATCAATCATTCTGGGCTAGGCTGGATGTATAAATTGAGAAATCTGAAATTTGACAGATTGTTAGAACTCCCACACACTAGTTTTGAAAATCAACAGAACAACAATACTACAATAAGGTTAATCAATTTAGCTTCTTTTAAAAGTTACAATTGGAAAAAATTATTGAAAAATAATTAAATTTATTTATAAAATTCAACAGGAACATAAATAAAAGCTCAAGTACCAGCGGTACCAGGGTGTATATTGGTATTGAACCTGTAGCAGCAATTATGTCTTGGATATGAAAACTTAACAAGATGTAAAAAGCTTAACTACATATTTTGCCCATTCAGTACCAGACATTTGTATATTGGGTACCATGGTGCCTTCCAGTTTGCAAGTAGCAGAAATTATGTGTATTTTTTCTAGCTTGGATGCCTCCTCTTATGTCAGAATTCTATCAGAATTTCGGCGTTTATGAGAATTAAAAAGATTTTATTTCATACTATGTGTCTCACCGATTGATATGCACACACAATAAAATCCAAAGAAGTCAGTTTTACACCATATCCAACTCAACATGCAGAATCATTTATTTATTCAAAAAGAAATAATGTGATAAGTGGTCCATAATTTCCTGTACATTGATCCAGCTTGCAACTTTGCATCTACCTTTGACCTTGTCAGACCATTTTTTAGAGATAGAATGTGAATGAGGCATATACAAGAAAACAAAAAATGAAACAAACTGAACTGTAACAGTAGCCACATGGGAAGCTTAATGAAAAAAAAATGGACATAAATTAAACTGAACTGTAACTGCAACAGGAGCCACATGTCAGACCATTAATTGGAATTAAGGTCCTAATTTCACCCGATTCTAAGAGAACATCAGTGGTTCTTGTCATTAACTAACTACAAAAATGGACATAAATTAAATAAAGGACAATAAATTAATCACACCAAGATGCATCAACCACCAAAATTAAATTGGACATTTCACAAATCGCCGCTTTTTTCCTCCATCACCGGTAATCTTAACCAAAATAGAGTTACCTTGAGATGAAGCATTTCCCCGAAAATCACCAGTACGTTTGACCAGACCGTTGCCATATTTTAGGCACTGACAAGCTGGCCCCTCTTGTACCGGCACTAATCTTCCTTCATCTGGCGTCTCATTTCTAGTAACTATACCAAAGAAATACCCTGGCCACACTGCCAAAGAAACTGACTTTCTTCTATGCCCCTCCACGCCAGTGTAGGCTCATCAGCCTAGAGTCGCTGAACAGCCTCCGAGGTGCTGCCACCATCGACTCCTCCATTTCTGCTCTTTCTCTGGCTTCCGCGCCTAGCTAGGGTAAAAAGTCTCGAGCAAGAGGGAGGTCGAAATGAAGATAAAAAAAAGGGAGGATAATTCAGAGCAATTAGCAACAGCGAAAAATAAAGAAATCTGAGCGAAATGTGAGAAAAATCGAATGAAAAAGGCTTCGTTTTTTGAAGAGAGCGCGTTTCTGTTAAGAGAAGAGAGAGAGAGAGAGCGGAAAGAAAGAATATTAACCAA
This sequence comes from Carex pumila, assembly GCA_033356055.1. Classification (NCBI taxonomy): domain Eukaryota; kingdom Viridiplantae; phylum Streptophyta; class Magnoliopsida; order Poales; family Cyperaceae; genus Carex; species Carex pumila. The sequence goes on from JARJHM010000445.1 coordinate 251,616, forward strand.
TCATTTAGCCACCGTGGCTTTAAGAAATCATTTCTTATTAAGCAAACTTACTAAATATGAAATAAGCGTACATCCCAGCAATAACTTAAGCAATTAACACGTTGGACTAAACAATCCGAAAACAATCTGCGTTGTAGATGCTCTTATCTGGAAGGATACGGATTCAGGGCTATGTATCATGTTATCATGTGTAGAACAGATAAACGTTATCACCGTATGAAAATATAATTGCAGATCAAATTTTATATTTTTAATTAATTTATTATTATTAGTATTTTAAATAAGTAGAATTTCACTTAATTTGAACATTCGAGATCATTTAAAATAGTGATGTTCTACCTATTAAAAAAAATAGAAAGTAAGTGAATAATTATATAGAAATTGTGTTGAGTGATTCATATCAATTTTTGAATTTTGAATACAAAAATATTAATTAAAAGTACAAATTAATTTGTATTATGCATAGCAACTCATTTAATTTTATTGAAGTCACTTTAAAATATAAAAAGAATACAATTATACAAATAAGCTGCAAAAATAATTATTAACTTTAAGCAGACTCGTCTATAACATATTAAAGTTGATAAAATAATATTCATATCCGATTTTTATTTTTTAAATACGGATTGGATCGAATATTTATTAAATAATATAAAAATATTATTAAAATATATTAAAGTTTACAATATTTATCTAATTATAATGATGAATAATATATTTTTTCATAATATATACTAAACTATATGATATATGAGGCGGGATCAAGTTACAACAATTTTTTAGTTACAACAAGTTACAACAACTATTTTCTACATTTTCAAAGTCCAAATCGTCGATCCAAACCATTAGATGTGACATCTACAATAAAATGTGCTTGGAGACCAAATTTTACAATTTTTTTTAATTTTCTTTACTATTTATTAAGATGGGTACAAAAACTAGTCAAATTCAGACCATTGAATTTTGTACCCATCTTAATAAATAGTAAAGAAATTCTAAAAAATGTAAAATTTGATCTGGAAGCACATTTTATTGTAGAGATCACATCTAACGGGTTGAATTGACGATTTGGACTTTGAAAATGTAGAAAATGGTTATTGTAACTTGTTGTAACTCAAATATATATATATATATATATAGATAGACTTGGGTGAGACGCGGAGTATACGCATTTGGTGCTCCATGGTACATTTTAGCCATTTTGAAAATCCAAACAACCGATCCGAACCTCTCAACACGATCTCCATATTGAAATGTGCTTGGAGACCAAATTTTATATTTTTTGAAATTTTTTTACTATTTATTAAGCCACTTTGAAAATCGCTGATCCGGTGGTCCAGAAATTTGTACTATTTTTTACTGTTCACTCGGATTTTCAGATTTTCAAAGTAGCTTAATAAAATAGTAAAAAAATTCCAAAAAATGTAAAATTCGGTCTCCAAGCACATTTTAATATAGAGATCACATCTAACGGTTCAGATCAGTTGTTTGGACTTTCAAAATGAAAATATGACGTGAAGTACAAACACGTGGTGCTCCGCGTCTCACCTAAGTCCATCTCTCTCTCTATATATATATATTATTCAGATACAGATAATTGAATATAAAACTATATCCGTATCCATATTCACAAATATATTTGAATATTTATATCTAATTTTTTAAATACTAAACACATATTATCCATTCCGTTTTCACCCGCATTAGTGCTATGTATTTTAAAATAGCTGTCTTTTTCTATTTTTCTTTCCTATCTGAATATTATTGTTTCTTTCACCAATTCTCAGGTGAATTCTTCTACTATCAGATTTCTACGGCATGATCTTTATGGTAGAGTATGTAATGGGTCAGTATATGAAAGTACAGTAGGTGTTAAAATTTAATAGTAGTTGTTTTCCATTTGCTACACGGATCATGCTAAGTTGGCACGGAATACTTTTTTTTTCTTTTAAAGTAATATAGTTTTTAATTCAGATGTCCATAATCCATATATTATTTTACAGATGTCAGATTTTGACGATTTTTATTTCAGAATATTGTATAATCGTTACGATAACAAAAAATTCAATATTAAATATGTTTCGTTATGTTATGCATACTTTTTATGATTATTTCTTTAACCTCAGAAAAAATATGGATAATAGTTGTAAACTATACTTTTAATCTTTAATAAATCCACATCTTCTCTTATGAACGTCGAATTTGAATATTTTTTTCATAATATTTTATTAAGCTATGCATACTTTTTTAGGATTTTTTTTTCTATAATCTCACGAAAATATGTATAAATCTACACGTGAACGTTAAAATTTAATCAATGTGATTCTTACCATGTTGCAAAAATTTATAAATTATAATTAGTTTGAGCTCTCTCTCTCTCTCTCTCTCTCTATGAAAAATTGTGAGTCACACTTTTCCATATTAATTTGTGGTCTTGTTTTGCTGATGGTAAGTTCTCTTATTTTAAACAATTGGATTTAGTTTAAATATTGCAAGTTCTGTTATGAATATCGTTTGAATGATTTTTTTCAAAAACTGGTTATTTAATAATAGACAAAGTTAACCACGATGCTTAAATTGAAACAAATTTTTTTAATATTTTGTCTATTATATCCTCAAAGAAGGGATACCTAACAATACAATACATAGTTCAAAAATAAAATCAAAATAATTGCATTGGTTCCAATTTTGGTACTTGAGGTATTGTGGCATGAAAGAACTGAGAGCAAACTTGTCAGTATCTAACTATATATATCTTTTCCACAGCACTACAACTGTCACGTGTATCTGGAGCTGAGAACAAACACATGTTTACATGCAAAACTCAAACAGAAAATCTGAGAATATGGTACTATGCATAGCGTGATTAGTTTGTACTATGAATCAATAATTTCATTTCAAAATTCAAATAGTTGATATAAACTTTTTGTCATGAAAAAAGTAGCAGGTCTCATGCCTATCATACCTACTTTTAAGTCTAGTGGCTCTATAACTGTCCGATTCGTTTTAAGATCCGTGTATATGAAAATTGACGCAAATTTAGACGAATATTAAAGTGCAGTGCACAAATCTTAAAATAGATCTGACAGTTCTGAAATCTATCAAAGCTACAGTAGGTCCAACATTGGCCGAAAAGCTGTTCCGATTAAAATCGGAAAGATTCTGTGGCGAGATTTTGTAAGATTTAAGATTTTACAAAAGATTGATTTAGTATAACAAGTATAGAAGAGGGGAGATACTTTCCATGTATAAAGATTTAATTCTAAGTCTGTTCGGCCTTTCCAAATTCTAATTCGGTTGAATTGGCTGTTGAATTAGACCGGAACAATCAATTAAACCGGACCTCCAATTGGTATAATCAATGGAACGGACTATGCTGCTTTTCTATAAGAAAACCAGAGTCTTGTTTTTCCGATCCTAACTATTCAAATTTGTTGAGATTTGTATATGAAATTTTTTTTATAGAAATACGTGAATAAAAAAATTTGAATGGTTGAGATCGAAAAAACAAGACCCTGGTTTACTTATTGAAAAGCAGCAGAGTCGGATCCATAATTAATATTGTAAAAGTCAATTGACTGCTCACAGACATGCTAGAAGCGGTAAATATTTTAACTGAGCTATTTTGACTTCATGCAGGACACGAACCATATGCAGCGATGTTTTGATTCTATAGTACGTGCGTTGCAAGAAGTCAAAACATATCTGTTAAAATATTTACTCTGCTTGAAGCCCTGAACTGAGAAACAATATAATATCATGAAAGTATATCTGTACAAGTAGTATTTTTAATTTGAATATCTTATAGTAGATAATTTTATTACTAAAAGTGACAAATATATGTATATCTTTTAATTGTCCGTAACTGGCTTTATCATATAGCAGAATTTATATTTTTTTTAAGCTGATTTTGAGTAAAAGAAAGAGGAAATTTTGAGAGAGGTTTAGTTGATTGAATATGATTGGAATTTTTTGACTTATTTTAGATTGGATCTAATAAAGAAAGAAAGAAAGAGTATTGGCTTAATTAATCTGAATCTTGATACCATAAAAAGTAAGGAATTGAATTTTGTCAAAATAAAATAAAATTAGACAGTATAATTCAAAGTATTCAATTTACATTGAGATTCGTACTAACGGTTAAAACAATAAATTTAAACAGACTCATAAATCTAAATTGTCAACATAAATTTTGAGAGTAGAACTAAGGTGTTCTTAAGTTTATCAAGTTCCTTAGTGACTTCAAGTCTAAAATCTATCAAATCAGTTTCAAATGGGGAATTCGAACCGTTGAAACCCGCCTACATTACAAGTGATGCGTATACATGTGAAATTTTTAAACATTCAAATTAATTTAATATAAAATCAATCTGTCAAAATTAGAAGGTTAATAAATTAATTTTAATGCATTCCATTTTTTGACCGCTTAACTTTGTACTAAATTAATTCAAATGTTTAAAATTTTCACATGTAGACGCATCACTCGTAAGGTGGCCGGATTTCAACGGTTCAGATTCATCATTTAAAGCCTGTTTAACAGGTTTTATACTTGAGTTCACCAGAGAACTTGATGAACTTAAAAACACCCTAATTCTACTCTAAATTTTGACACTAATTGAACGGCTTAGATCTGACTTTATATCTCCAGTCTACATAAAAACACCAAAAAGTAATGAGACATGCTAATTATCGTTCCGTACATAATCATTCTGGACTCATCCCCCAATCATAATATATCACATGATTTAAATAAAATTTACAATTTTTTGAAATTTTTTTACATGATATGCTCATTTGTTAACCTCCCATTCGTGGACGATTTGTCCCAACAAGTAAAAAAAAAAAATCAAAGAATAATTTTATCAAAAAAATCTACTATAAATGCAAAAATCTCATTAAAGCATCTATTTATAGGACACATTCAACATTGGTCAAAGATAGTCAACGACAAGCATTTTTTTTTTAAAGAAAGATGGAGTTCTTCAAATTTTATTGATAAAAACATCACAGCTGTTCATTTTACAAAAAAAAACTACAAAAATAAAATAAAAATATTTAAATTAGATCTATTAAATTTCTCTTTATTAGTGATATATATATATAGAAAGATGAGCTATGGTGAGCTATAGAGTAAAAGGGATTTATACTCCATGCAATATTTTAATTTTCAAAGTTCAAATAGCCGATCCAAACCATTAGATGTTTAATCTATAATAAAATATGCTTGGAAACTAAATTTTACAATTTTTGGAATTTTTTTACTATTTATTAAGTCACTTTGAAATTCTGAAAATCCGGGTGAACAGTAAAAAACAGTAAAAATTTCTGGACCACCGGATCGGCAATTTTCAAAGTGGCTTAATAAATAGTAAAAAAATTCCAAAAAATATAAAATTTGGTCTCCAAGCACATTTCAATATAAACATCATGTTGAGCGGTTCGGATCAGTTGTTTGGATTTTCAAAATAATTTTTTTTGTCATAGAGTAAAAAACTTCTTTTACTCTATAGCTCACCGTAGCTCATCTCATATATATATTTATATATATATATATGTATATATGTATATATCCTGCGCTAGAGTGAGTCATTCAACATATCTGTATGGCATTCTATAATTTGTTCTCTTCTCTGAATATTTTGTGGCATCTATAATTAAAAGAGTATGGCTAATATAACATCAGTATCATTTCAATCTATATAACACTAACTTCAAAATCTATTAAATTGAGTTCAAATGGTGAATCCAAACTGTTCAAACTGATCTACTTCATTAGTTGTGCGTTTACATGTAAAGTTTATAAGTTTTTGAGTTTATTTGGTATCAAGTCAAGCGGTCAAATATGTGAGTTTTTAAGTTAATTTTAATACATTCATTTTTCAATTTTTTTTCCACTTAATTTGATACTAAAATAACTCGAAAATATAAAAAGTTTGCATGTAAACGCATCACTCATAAAGTAAATTGGTTTGAACGGTTTGGATTCACCATTTAAACTCGATTTGATAGGTTTCGGAGTTAGTGTTATATAGACTGAAATGACACTGGTGTTATATTAGCTATACTCTAATTAAAAGTAGTTACATTAGTTAATCTCAATCTAACATTTTTTCTTCATCTGAAACAGCGTATTCTCTGTGTTAATATTAAAACCAGCTCAAAAACAAGCATGACAATTAAATAAATAGTAAAAAAAAAAAATTAAAATGTAAAATTTGATTTGCATACACATTTTAATATATTCATCGCATTGAATGGTTTATATTGACTATTTATACTTTAAAAACTTTAAAAATGTAGAATATAATTCGGTGTCATAAAAAAAGAGTGTAAGTAGATCCCTCCTCATATATTAGATAGGCCGTGTGTATAAAACTGAGAGCTATTCAAAAAGTGTTTCGTTCTTTAGATAACAAATTAAATTATTAATTTTTTATATCATTTCATGGACAATTATTTGTTATCGAGCCGAATCAATTGTTTTTATACAAGTTATTGTCTAGGTAAAAAAAAGTGATGGAGATTATATCTATAATTGTTTTTGGAAGAATTTTAGTTACAGTGCTCATGTTGTTTCTAATAAATTTACATATGAATATTACCTATAAATTATTGTCAATGTAACTTATACTTCCATTAGAAAGGTCCAAGTATTAGCACAAAATTAGTATCTTATATATGAAAGATGTGTTTGGATGAAACAAAGAATAGCTTGGAATAGTAGCTATTTTTTAGTTCAAAATAGCAACTAACCTAATATTTCTAAGGAATAGCAGAATAGTAGCAAACCCAAGTTATTCTTTTGTTAAGAATAGTATTTTTTTCACCCAAACGTATTATGTTAAAAATAACTCATCAGGAATAACAGCTATTCCATTAACCTTTGCAATTGTACTTTTTTCTACTGAAGTTCCAACTATAATAGATTAGTCTGACCGAAGATACAGAGAAATCAAGTCTTAAATTTTCTTCTCTGGAAATATATAAATGAATTATTTTATGGGACTTGATTTCGTCGCATAAAATATATATATTTTTTTCTTTGTCAACAGATGCGAATAATTTGTATAATATTTTTTTTTTCTGTTTTCCAGAACTAGAACCGTGCTACGTTATTAAATTAATTAAGACGAAATTGGATGTATACCGATCACAAATTTTATAATTAGAAAACTTCCCATCATAACATTAATATTTTATATATTCTCATTGAAACTCATAAATCTCCTATTTCTCCCCATTCTTTGATTTATCACACTAATAATAGTTAAAATAAGTTTTATCTCGTAAAAAATTGAATAAGTTTTAAAAATATAATTTTACCCCTGCTTTATCTCTCTCTAACCAATTCTCCAACAAGCTTCATTTTTAATCGATGCTACAAACGGAGATAAAACACAATAATCTTGAATATAACACTAAAATAATTTAATAAGCTCTGAATGTAGCAATTATGTTGATCCTAATCTAAGCTATTTTTTGTGGTAACCACCATCATCTCTCAGTTTACAGTTACTCCCCAAGTCATCAGCTTTTGCAAATTAAAACCAATCAAATGTACAATATATATATAGAGAGGGATCCACTTACAATATTTGAAAGTTACAACATTTTGTAACAATTTAGTTTTCCGATTTTTAAAATCTAAATAGTTGATCCAAACTGTTAAACATGATCTCTGTATTAAAATGTGTTTGAAGATATTTTTTTTTTTAAATTGTAACATTTATTAAGTATTTTACAAAATTGTTGTTTTTAGATAATTTTGGACCACTGAAAAATAACAAATTTGTAAAGTACTTAATAATAGTAAAAAAATAAAAAAAAATATAAAATTTGATCTCCAAGCACATTTTAATACATATATCATGTTGAACGATTTGGATCGACAGATTAGGATATATTCAATGAGTAGGGCTAAAATGCTTCAATCATATCTTACATTTTTAACTTTGTTTTCTATGTCCAAACAGTCAATCTGAATTGCTTAATATAAACTTCATATTAAAATATGCTGAGAGATCAAATTTTATATTTTTTGAATTTTTTTTACTGTTTATTAAATAGATATAAAATTATTGTTCTTTATTGGTTCATAATCTTTTGAAAAACAATAATCTCTTACTTATTTAAAAAAATAATAAATAATTAAAAAAAATTAGACATTAAGTGCATTTAATATAGTAACCTTGTTAATATGTTCAAATTGAATATTTGAACTTTGAAATTAGAGATACTGATACGGGACATAATTGAAAGTTTGAAACACAAAAACAATGAAATATGTGAACTCTAACAATATTCAATTATAGAAGTTATAATGGATATACATCCAATTTTGTCAATTAATTAATTGAAACTTTGAAAACAACTAACACTCTAGAGGCTAGAGCTCTTCCTTTGTTTATATCTCCTGTCTGTCTCCAGGTACAACTTCAACGTCATCGATTCGGAGTTTCGGACACAGATCTATTTGATAGCATCCCTCTCTTTCTCTCTTCTCTCTCTCTCTCTCGGTTGCGAGGATTATCAATTTGACATTGCGTTCTTAATCTATAACATCTAGAGAGACCAATTCGACATTTGCACATTTTGGCATTGGCTCTTCTCTCTCTGCGCTGAGGCATAACTTGAGCTTGATTTAGAGAACTCGGCAGTGGACAGCATGAGCGATCAAGAGCTGTCCTTCGCTGCTTTATTCGTTAGTAGTGCCATCGCCGCCTGTTTCGCCGAGGTACACTTTTTTCTCTCAAATCCCTCCTATCACTTTACTTTACTTACACTCGCTTAATTTCTTTGATCTATCAATTCCGAGAAATTATCTAATTCCTTAAAGATCTGTGTAATCAAACCAGTTATCAAGTAATTTTTTAGTGTATTTGGTCCTAATTACCAGTTTGCATTGCATCAGTAAACAATATCAGTAAACAAAAACATATGAAATTGAGAAATAACATGGTTATTTATGGGTGTTTAGGCGACAACGCTTCCAATAGACACGGCAAAAGTACGGCTTCAGCTACAAAAGAAAGCTGTGGCAGGAGATGCAGCTGCAGTCAAATACAAGGGATTGCTAGACACTGTTGCAACAATCACAAAGGAGGAAGGATTAGCTGCTCTTTGGAAAGGCATTGTACCGGGTCTTCACCGTCAATGCCTCTTTGGTGGCCTTCGTATCGGCCTCTATGATCCTGTTTGTCTCTTTATTTCCTTTCTAGCAATCTTCTGTACTTTTCTTGTAATTTGTCTATGTATCTTCCTCAACTCATTCTCTTGTTTATCATACTATCAAGGTTAAATCCTTTTATGGCGGTGGAAATCTTGTTGGTGATATTTCACTGTCAACAAAAATATTCGCTGCACTTACTACCGGTACGTATTCGTCATTGTGATCATCTTACTCGATTTTCATTAAGCGTTTCATGGTCATTTCTGAGCATTTATCATGCATAGAACTACACAAAACATTGCAGCAGGCTGATTTTGTTTTTGTTTTTTTTTAATGACAGGAGCAATAGCGATTATAGTAGCAAATCCAACTGATCTGGTCAAAGTAAGGCTTCAATCCGAAGGAAAACTTGCCGCAGGTGCCAAGAGACGATACTCTGGAGCATTGAGTGCTTATGCCACTATCATTAGACAGGTTTACTGTTTTCTTAATTTATGGGTTGTCTTTCGAAGTTTGCTACACATCTTTGAATTTTTATATTAATTTCAGGAAGGATTGGGGGCTCTATGGACTGGGCTTGGACCTAACATTGCTCGAAATGCCATAGTAAATGCTGCAGAATTGGCCAGCTATGATCAAGTGAAACAGGTTTCAAATAAAAAAGTTCATTACCGATGCTGATTTATCGGTTAACTCAACCTTTTAATGAACTATTACTATTTACTTTGCTATGTTGATTTGTAGACAATATTGAAGATTGGGTTCGCTGATAATGTTTGGGCTCATCTTTTGGCCGGTTTAGGTGCTGGGTTTTTTGCTGTCTGCATAGGTTCTCCTATTGATGTGGTATATTTATATGCATATGCTGCTATTAGTCTATCATTAAACTATTATGCTATTGAGAAAAACCTTTTTATCGGTGTTGCATTCTACAGGTGAAATCAAGAATGATGGGGGATCCATCATACAAAAGTACCCTTGATTGCTTTATCAGAACTTTGAAGAATGATGTATGCTACTCGTTCCTTTATATAATTTTCCTTCTTTTAGCATTTGGTGTTTATTTATTAAATTTTAATAGGTACCAAACAGTTCAAGAAAATGAAATGAGTCTATGGTACTATGCATATCACGGGTTGGTCCGTGCTGCGGCTCAATATTCGAGTTTTCAAAATCCTAATGGTCGATCCGAACCGTTCATCTTGTTCTCCATATTAATATGTGTTTGGAGACCAAATTTTACATTTTTTGAAATTTTTTTAGATATTTAGGAAATCACTTGATCTGAAAATTCTGGACCATCCAAAAACAGTGATTTTCAATCAATCTAAAAAAATAGTAAAAAAAATTCAAAAAATGTAAAATTTGGTCTCCAAAGACATATTAATATGGAGAACAAGATGAACGGTTCGGATCGACCGTTAGGATTTTGAAAAGTCGAATATTGAGCTGTAGCAAGGACCAAATCGTAATATGCATAGTACCATAGACTCACTCAAACGAAATTGCAAATACAGTATTCATATTGCCAGAAATGTTAGCACAATAAATTCTGGAGCAGCATTTCTAGCTTAAGTGTCGACTCCTTTAAATCATCAGAAGAATGTAAATTGTATAGCTAACTAAACCAAAACGTATGATTAATTGCAGGGAATATTTGCATTTTACAAGGGCTTCATCCCAAATTTCATTAGGCTAGGATCATGGAATGTTATCATGTTTTTGACTCTGGAGCAGGTATTTCTAGTTTCTCCTATATACCGTCTTTCAATTAATGACCATTACATTTTGTTATATTCATTTATACTGGCTGCTACTCTAATTCACCACTAGCCATTACATGCATTAGATTTTCTTCTTTTTGACATTTTTCAACTGATGCTGCTACACGTTCTAACTTCTTTATTTTATATGTGCAGATCAAAAAATCCTTGATGAAACACTAGGCAAACTCAATAGCCTTTTCATTTTTTTTTCCTTTCTTTTTGTTCTTTCACTTTTCCCTGGTTCTCGGTCTCACAGAAATAGAAATAAGTACACCCACATTAAGTTGCAATTGCAAACGACAGCAGCAAAAAAAAGGAGCACGTCACTAAGTTTGGGGAATTTTTAGTTATTTGGGCCATTTTTTGGGAATTTTTATATTCTACTTGCGTCCCCAACAACCACGCCATTTTTCACAGGCATGTATTATGTAATACAATTATAATAATGTTATCCTTGGTTCCCTTTATATTTTCAAATATGATTTACTTCTTTTCTTCAGCCAGTATTTTTTATTTTTAATACCCGCATGTAATGGTTCTGTAGCAAACTAGCAATGAAAGTTCTCCTTAATAGACCGGTTTGGCACAGGATTCCGTGTACCCCTGGTACCTGAGGTACAAATTAGAAAAATGGACGGCCAAACTCAATCCGGTGCTTACTGAGACTTTAGGGGTACTGCTTTGAGATTCATGTCGAGTTAAAAAAACAGTTCGGATTTATCACTTGATACGGTCTCCGATACGGATCTGTCATATCTGGATACGGCCTTGATACGGATCAGACACGTTCTACATAATTAAATCGAGCGTGCACTGCGCATGCACCGGTGAACAGTACTCCAGGCCATAGACCGCGCGTGGACCATCTACCAAAACCCAAATTTTCACTAGCTAATTCACATTTGTTGCTAATTATTTGTAGCTATTATATTTATTGTGCACTTAAAGCTATTGTATTTATCGAAAACTTTTTATATATAATGTCAAACTTGAACTCCAAAATTATATTTAATGTATACAAGTGTTTGAATAATATAATTAAAATAATAAAACATAATATATATAATAGACGTATAATATCTTTAATTTTTAAAAATTACTGTATCGCCATATCCATACCGTATCCGATACAATACACGTACCCGTATCCATGCACATAGGTCAAAAGGCATATTTTTGGTGCTGATGTGTGCTATACGGAGGGTCACATAGATGCATGAACGAAATCAAATGCATTTTAATTACAAAATAGACGGAAAACATTACTATAGAGAACCAAAAATTAGCTATATTAACTTGCACTCCTGATAGTTGTAGGAGTGAAATTTGAAACATTTCTGAACTAAGTAGCTGAAAAAGGCATCCAAGAATGCAAGGCATTTACTGGGAGCAAAAAGGTAAGAATCAGACACCAGTCACGTAGAGACTGGCAGCAAAAACAATGTCACGCTTAATGGCATTAGAAGCTACTTCCATCTTCTTAAAAAGAGCAGAATTTCCCATAATTGCAGCGGCATTCTTAAACTCTCTACAGGTTTCATCTAATCTTACTATTGTTCTCACTATCAGCCCTTCTGATACATCTGTTAGCTCGCAAATCTCTGCAAACGGAGTTCCCTGTAAAACACACAC